>QRFB01006679.1:18050-36987 GCA_008931105.1 Oenanthe javanica
GGGGGGTTGAGAATGGGGGGAGGAGATGAATACACGGATTGTGTTTGTGTGTGAAATAAGTGTGTGTGTGTGAGAGAGAGAGACAAGGTAAGTATAGATACAACAAGGAAAGGAAAGGGAAAGGAAGGGAGCTGAGAGTTGTAGATTTGTATGGAGAGAATGAGAGATGCAGTATTTTTTATTATTATCTTCTTCTTCTTCTTACCAGAATAATGTGGTTTTAGTAACAGTTGTTATTCGATTGGTGCTAGATTCTAGTTAGGCTAGGACATGGGATCTCTGTTTTCTTACCTCTAAAATATCACAACAACTTGTAAATGTATAAAAAAAATTGAGGAGTAAATATATCAATTCTAATTCTAATATTTTGGGTAAATATAACCGTTAATTATGTTTTTTGTGTTTCATGTATTAAATATAAATATGATATTCAATAAGATTAATATTTTTTAACTCTTTTATATATTTGAAAAAATTATTTATATAACAAATTTTTGGATATTTTTTTTAAGATATTCCTTATTACTTATAATTTTTAAAATTGAGAATAATTGGGTTTACATAAGTCAAATTTAATAATAATAATATATGAATAATTTTGGAGGATTATAAATAAAAAATTTTAAAAATAAGAGAAAGATTTGTATTAAGGGTAATTTTTTTGACAGATATTAAGGGTACATTTTATTTAATAGGAAATATGTAAATGGAACAAATGGAATATTATTTCATGTTCACATACTTTTATATTTTATACATGGGTTGCTTCTTTAATTTACAATATATATCAAAAATTATTTCTTAAGAAAATTGCATTTTCCATGGAAATTATATCCAGCATTTTTAGTTAATTATTTTTGATTATTTATATGTATTTTAAGCCATGTAAAAAAAACATCATAAATTAGTTTTTAAATTTTTATTTAAATTTTAATCTACAAATATTTAAAATAAAATTTTGAAATTATTATATATATTAAAGTATATGTAAAAAATTAAAGACATAACTAATTAAAAATGGAGGAGTAATAACCAGGAAGTAAAGGTATGTTCTCGAGTTGGAAAATGAGAGAAGGGGAATGTGCATAATTTTAATAAGAAAGAAAAGCAAAAATTTGGGAAATAAAATTTTCAAAAAATGGAATGATCGAGGATGAAACTCACATATTTTTTTTAAATAATTCTCTTCATATTTTTTCTTTCAAAATTTTCCCCCTAATTTATAAAAAATGTGTTTAATAGACATACACAAAGTAATTCTTATAAAAAATATTATTAACAAAAAAGATGTGGGTAAATAATTTCCTATAATTTTTTAAAATTTAATCTTTGAAGCAATTTTCACTTCCTTTATTTGGGTTATCCAAACAACTTGAAAATGAAACTCTTACCTCCTAAGTTTTTTTAAAATTTAAATGTATAACAAATTTCAAGGGAAGTCTCCTATATTTCATATTTTCATGGGATCTTCATGAGCCAGTTAATAGAATTATATTAACGATTGAACCACCATAATGGTCATTACTCCTCATCTCAGAGATGTTTGTGTGCACGTGGCTAGCTTGATAATACTATTTGCACCTTAATTCCTACAAAATTAGTGTGATAAAATCATGCGAGGTTGATGAATTTGCCATCACTACCAGTTCTCCATCAACCTTTATCTACGTTATCCATACTTTCTCTACTTGTGTTGCTTTTATTTAATCTCAATATATATATATATATATATATATATATATATATATATATATATATATATATATATANGAAGAAAAACAAAAATTTGGGAAATAAAATTTTCAAAAAATGGAATGATCGAGGATGAATGTAACATCCCGACTTTTTGGGATATTAAACTTATATCGACAATCCAATAAAACGAAACACTACATATTTATTAATGGCAAAAGTCTAGTCAAGGTACAACTAAAGGTCAAACAAAATTTTAAAGTTCATAATAAAGAGGCGCAGCTCTCACAAAAAACAATACTGAAACTTAGAGATAAAATTAAAATGTCCCATAGCATGCATGAAGCGTCTTTATTCATCCCAAATATAACATGAAATATTAAAAATGAGTGAGCTACAAAACTCAACAACTAACTAACCTCGCCACTAGTCTGGTCAAGTAAGTATAGTAAAAACAAGTAAACTTAATATATCAATTTGAAACAATTTTCGATATACAATACGATAACAATTTCGATACAAAATCCGAAAACATTTTTATCCCCACAGTTTAATACTCAGGCCACTTACCCGGTGACACGGTCCTTAACACAAAATTGCTAATACTGCGCCCCTTACTAANAGCTGTAACTCGAATAGAGGGAACTCTCGTGGTATCCATATTAAATGTGATAATATTTTACTTCAATAATTAACAATTCATGCAAAGTATTCAAACGTTCCCTACATTAATTACTCATCCACTTAATATAGTAATAGAAAAAATAATATATATATATCATGTAATATTTTTTTTTATCTATTTTGAGTAGGTATAAAGGGGTGTCAAAAAATAACAACATTTCTTGACACTCTCTTAACATCAATGGGAGCTCTAACAGGATGACAATCAAGAATAACATGTCACGCAGAGTTGACACCCATCTTCGCACATGTACTCTGAGACTTGATAAGGGATAGTTATTATGTATGTGAACAAGTCAAGGGGTCGTCCATTTATATTCCAACTAATTATTGTTAGCCATCCCACCAAAAGAAACATGTCAAAANGCCCTTACTAAGGTATCGATAAAATTGCACATCCCCGAAGGGCCCAAAAGTGGTGCGCCCTAGTAAGATATCGAAGACTAGTTCCGGAACTATAACGCAAGTACTAACGGGTCCAATACAAAAACTAAACTGGGGTACTAAAATATTACGTTTTATACGTTAATGAATCTAAAATAATACCACTTGACCATATTTTAATAAAGTAAAACATGGCATAAAACAATATTTTCAGAGTTGAAACATATAGATATACTTTTCGAAAAATAACTAAAGGTCCGGAGAGAAACTTACCTCAATCAACAATTAAGCTATTCACGAAGAGATCCTAAATTAATCACATATTCAACACAAACAACAATGAAAAATAACATATCAGTATTGTTGACCAAATCCATTGACAAATATATGTGCTACAAAACTACAACTAAATGATAAAATCAATAAATATAACAATATATAAAAGAGGTGTTTGATACAAAAATTTGTACTAGCATAATGACAATATAATAAAATAGTGACATAACAAAATAGCACTGATGCGAAAATATAATCATTAATAAAATTTGCAAAAAGGGTTTTGACCCAAAATGGCTAAATTACTACATACTATACATGAGAGTATGTAGCGCAATAACTATTCATAACCTATACAATACAATTATACAATTAAGACTATGTCAATCTTTACATTGTAAATAAAGTCTGACATAACCCAATCTTAAAATAAGTCAAAATTNCCAATAAAAAATTATCAACTCATCAAAAAACAATTATTAATGTACGGCCATAGGTACACACTAGAAAAACCCAAAATTTAAAAGCATATTTTTTGTGATAATATCAATTAGCAAACGACTTTATTCATCTTAAAATTGTATGGTTTATACTTTATAGTTCAATAGTAATATAGTATGCTAGTTAGATAATCGTATTAAGATGATAATAATAATGATGTATGATATATACTACTCCAAGTGCACTTTCTTTACAAGTTTAAAGTATAAAACATGCATGTAGANAATAATTATTAATAATATTAAAATACAACTATACAAATAGGGATTTGTTAATATTTACATTGTAAATAAAGCTTGACATAGCCCAAATCTTGGGAACAAGTATCAATATCATAGCTAACTGATGAGTAAATGAATCAACACAATATACATACATATATATATACACAAAATACTATAACTCAGATGTGTTTACAAAAACTCAATGTAATATANAATTTTTAAATTGTTTGTTCAACTCTCATGGGTTAACATGATATATCTACCATTTCTTTTTCTTCGAAAAAGGATCTATACACCAGATTATAAGGAAATAATGAAGCAAAGTAGATGCTTCAATAAACATAATTATATATAAAACAAAATAATCTAACTTTATAGGGTCCCGATCTTGTCTCCCCGTAATTAAATATGTATAAACTATCCATGCTATTATAAAGATTTTTTTATTATTTGNCCCTAGAGTGAAAACTATCTGACTAACTTTGTGTGTATTTTTCTTTAACCCAAAACCTCTATTTATAACATTCCTGACCCCTGACACAATCCCTAATTGATGTCAAAATTAATACTCATAATATCAGTATAATATTCTAACAACTAATTCAAATTTCAAAAACTTTCCAAAAATAAAGATAGTCATATCTATTTCAATTAAAATAAAACAAATATCCAAAAGATTTCTATAATCATATATTTTACTATATATATAATCTACAAAGTCACACACATACATATATAATTAAATATATATATTCAATAACTAAAATATATAAAAATAATGAGGATATTACATTCTACCCTCAAAAATATTTGTTCCTCCAAATTTATAACATGACAANTCTACCCTCTTTAAAAAAATTTGGTCCTCCAAAATTTATAACATGGCAAATTTTCTCACCACAACACAAAAGATCAATTAGTACAAAGTTGCACATAGTCACACATATACAACAAAAAAATCCACAAAAATAAACACATTGACCCTAAACTATTAATTATAACAAAGGTCAAAATATACACGATGTTCAGTAACACACCCTAGGCGATATATTAGTCCCATACCTAGTACACTCCGAAGAAAACCTGTCTCTCCTCAAATATCATCATCTACCATCTACAATATCCAAATCATTTATTTATATCTTTCATTAGTCATAATATGTTTTCCCAACTCACAGGTCAAGCCTAAAGGCAGTCTACAGGAAAATAACCTAGGCTTTGATACCAACTGTAACATCCCGACTTTTTGGGATATTAAACTTATATCGACAACTCAATAAAACGAAACACTACATGTTTATTAATGGCAAAAGTCTAGTCAAGGTACAACTAAATGTTAAACAAAATTTTAAAGTTCATAATAAAGAGGCGCAACTCTCACAAAAAACAATACTGAAACTTAGAGATAAAATTAAAATGTCTCATAGCATGCTTGAAGCGTCTTTATTCATCCCAAATATAACCTGAAATATTAGAAATGAGTGAGCTACAAAGCTCAGCAATTAATTAACCTCGCTACTAGTCTGGTCAAGTAAGTATAGTAAAAACAAGTAATTGAATATATCAATTTGAAACAATTTTCGATATAAAATACGATAACAATTTCGATACAAAATCCGAAAACATTTTTATCCCCACAGTTTAATACTCAGGCCACTTACCCGGTAACACGGTCCTTAACACAAAATTGCTAATACTGCACCCCTTACTAAGGTATCGATAAAAGTGCACATCCCCGAAGGGCCCAAAAGTGGTGCGCCCTAGTAAGGTATCGAAGGCTAGTTCCGGAACTATAACGCAAGTACTAACGGGTCCAATACAAAGACTAAACTGGGGTACTAAAATCTTACGTTTTATACGTTAATGAATCTAAAATAATACCACTTTATCATATTTTAATAAAGTAAAACATGGCATAAAACAATATTTTCAGAGTTGAAACATATAGATATACTTTTCGAAAATCAACTAAAGGTCCGGAGAGAAACTTACCTCAATCAACAATCAAGCTATTCATGAAGAGATCCTAAATTAATCACATATTCAACACAAACAACAATGAAAAATAACATATCAGTATTGTTGACCAAATCCATTGACAAATATACGTGCTACAAAACTACAACTAAATGATAAAATCAATAAATATAACAATATATAAAAGAGGTGTTTGATACAAAAATTTGTACTAGCATAATGGCAATATAATAAAATAGTGACATAACAAAATAGCACTGATGCGAAAATATAATCATTAATAAAATTTGTAAAAAGGGTTTTGACCCAAAATGGTTANTAGGGTTTTGAACCAAAATGGTTAAAGTACTACATACTATAAAGGAGAGTATGTAGCGCCATAACCATTCATAACCTATACAATACAATTATACAATTAAGACTATGTCAATCTTTACATTGTAACTAAAGTCTGACATAACCCTATCTTAAAATAAGTTAAAATTACTATATAATATACATGAGAGTAGGTAGCACAATAGTTATTAATAATATTAAAATACAACTATATAAATAGGGATTTGTCAATATTTACATTGTAAATAAAGCTTGTCATAGCCCAAATCTTAAGAACAAGTATCAATATCATAACTAACTGATGAGTAAATGAATCAACACAATATACATACATATATATATACACACAAAATACTATAACTCAGATGTGTTTACAAAAACTCAATGTAATATATATAAGTTATATATCACATCAAGAAATTGCTAAGAACATAAAATGAAATGTTATAACTAAGATTTGTTTACAAAAACTCAATGTAATATATATGAATTATATATCACATCAAGAAATTGCTATGGACATAAAAATATTGCTTGAGAAACAAGACATTATCTAGAGTGAAAACTATCTGACTAACTTTGTGTGTATTTTTCTTTAACCCAAAACCTCTATTTATAACATTCATGATCCTTGACACAATCCCTAATTGATGTTAAAATTAATACTCATAATATCAGTATAATATTCTAACAACTAATTCAAATTTCAAAAACTTTCCAAAAATAAAGATAGCCATATCTATTTCAATTAAAATAAAACAAATATCCAAAATATTTCTATAATCATATATTTTACTATATATATAATTTACAGAGTCACACACATACATATATAATTAAATATATATATATATATATATATATATATATTCAATAACTAAAATATATAANCATTTTAACCAGTTTTCAAGTTGATTATTATTCAAATGTATAATATCTTCATAATTTTTTTTAAAAATCTATTGATAGCGACAAACTACATGCACTTCATGTTCGATGAGTTCAATCAGTATAAATTTCCTGCTGACGGCGTCAATGACATATTTAATTTAATATAAATAATATGTCAACAAACTATAAGTAATTCAAATATAAAGGGGAAATAAGATATTAAGATATATTGTTCTAGCATATATATNTAAAATATATAAAAAAATGAGGATATTACAATGAAACTCACATATTTTTTTTAAATAATTCTCTTCATATTTTTTCTTTCAAAATTTTTTTTCCTATTTTTTAAAAATGTGTTTAATAGACATATACAAAGTAATTCTTATAAAAAATATTATTAACAAAAAAGATGTGGGTAAATAATTTCCTATAATTTTTTAAAATTTAAACTTTTAAGCAATTTTCACTTCCTTTATTTGGGTTATCCAAACAACTTGAAAATGAAACTCTTACCTCCTAAGTTTTTTTAATAGAATTATATTAACGATTGAACCTGGTCATTACTCCTCATCTCAGAGATGTTTGTGTGCACGTGGCTAGCTTGATAATACTATTTGCACCTTAATTCCTACAAAATTAGTGTGATAAAATCATGCGAGGTTGATGAATTTGCCATCACTACCAGTTCTCCATCAACCTTTATCTACGTTATCCATACTTTCTCTACTTGTGTTGCTTTTATTTAATCTCAATATATATATATATATATATATATATATANTAGTTCACTGCATTCGAGCGGGTCATGTGACACACAAAAAACCTCTGCACAAGATTAAAGGAATATCATAATAAGAACAAAGCGAAAATTGTATGTCTAGTTCGAAAGTAATTAAGCAATTTAATTAATTAGTCTTGATAGCGGGACGAAAAACGTTAAAAAGTATATCAAGTCGTGACAAGTAAATAAGAAATGGAAGTAAGAGTTTTTGCACCCATGGGAGTAACAAAATCTATTGTACCCATGGGAGTAACAAAATCTATACTTAAATAAAATAAAAACTAAACAATCTCTGCACTTTTTTTTTGGCCAATTTATTTTTATTCTTGCCAAGTGAATGTACAGATCGAACACAGTACATGCAATAGGATCATAATTCGTGCAAGACAAAGAAAGTAACTTTGCAAGTTGCAAAGTGGGGTTTCAGCTGTAACTCGAATAGAGGGAACTCTCGAGGTGGCACAAATTATCAACTCACTGTAAATAATAATAATATTTTATATTATCTTTTATCCATATTAAATGTGATAATATTTTACTTCAATAATTAGCAATTCACGTAAAGTATTCAAATATCCCCTACATTAATTACTCATCCACTTAATATAGTAATAGAAAAAGTAATATATATATATATCATGTAAATTTTTTTTTTTTATCTATTTTGAATAGGTATGAAGGGGTGTCAAAAAATAACAACATTTCTTGACACCCTCTTAACATCAATGGGAGCTCTAACAGGATGACAATCAAGAATAACATGTCATATAGAGTTGACACCCATCTTCGCACATGTACTCTGAGACTTGATAAGGGATAGTTATTATGTATGTGAACAAGTCAATGGGTCGTCCATTTATATTCCAACTAATTATTGTTAGCCATCCCACCAAAAGAAACATGTCAAAACTAGGCTTAATTTGATGGGTAGTGCAGTTGACAGTTCGAGTGCAGCAACTTTTTGGACCCCTTGAATTAAAGTTTTAACGGTTTTATTTTAAAATTTTCATTAATTCTTTTCTCACTAATAATAATATCTCAATGTATATACGAAATTCTTCACCAATAAAAAATTATCAACTCATCAAAAAACAATTATTAATGTACGGCCATAGGTACACACTAGAAAANTCAATAAAAAATTATCAACTTATCAAAAAATAATTATCAATATACGGCCATAGGTACACACTAGAAAAACCCAAAATTTAAAAGCATTTTTTTTGTGATAATATCAATTAGCAAGCGACTTTATTCATCTTAAAATTGTATGGTTTATACTTTATAGTTCAATAGTAATATAGTATGCTAGTTAGATAATCGTATTAAGATGATAATAATAATGATGTATGATATATACTACTCCAAGTGCACTTTCTTTACAAGTTTAAAGTATAAAACATGCATGTAGAGAAAGATAAGAAGTGTAGCTTGGAAAATAAACTAATGATAAACAGATACAGCTAACGTTTTTGAATAATTGAACACAATAATATTGAAATCCAGCTAAGTTTCGTATGTAATTAGGTCAAGTTCGATTTTTAAATTGTTTGTTCAACTCTCATGGGTTAACATGATATATCCACCATTTCTTTTTCTTCGAAAAAGGATCTATACACCAGATTATAAGGAAATAATGAAGCAAAGTAGATGCTTCAATAAACATAATTATATATAAAACAAAATAATCTAACTTTATAGGGTCCCGATCTTGTCTCCCCGTAATTAAATATGTATAAACTATCCATGCTGGAGTATTATAAAGATTTTTTTTTTATTTGAGCATGATGATAATTGATGTTTTGTATTGTTAGAATCGGTGATCTACACAGAAATATACGATGATTATAAAGAAAAATATATTTGGAAGGAATATATTTCAGATCATGCGAGGCAGGGCCCGGGGGCACCTGAGAATCACGTACATGCATGTTCCACAAGTGTCAATGATACATCTCACATCCAGCTTTATTTAGCTAGCTACCAGATTGTTTCAATTAGAAGATTTAATACGCTAACACAATTTAAATAAGTACACACTTGTAATAAATAAATATTAAAAATAATAATTTTGTTTTCGAGACTGCACGGAACTCTATAATGTAGGCAAAACAAGGTGTAATCAACCAGAAACCCCGTCAGCCCGGCATCTTCTTATGCACGATTTACAAAATGATCCACGAAGCACAATATTTATATTTATATAAATAAACATAGAATCGTACAACTTAATAGTAGAAATTATCGATCATCCCGAAGTCCTTGTTAACACGAGCGACAAATTAACTTTTGGGAAACATAACCCCGAATATATATGTGCAAATATATCATGAGATGATTGAAGGAAACAAGAATTTAATATATACTCAATCTCAAACAAGGCATCTTGCACTCTCTTAGAGGTCTCCCCTCTTCAAGATAACATAGTATATCAACCGTACTAATCAGATTCTCCATAATGCGTATGCTTAGTGTATGAGTACTAGAATTCTCACTAATACTGTACTATATAATCCGCTCTCATAATTAGGCAGTGTTGTACCCGAGGTACTACGATAATTAAGACAAAAAAATTGAAAACTAAGAAGTTACTAAAAGCCAAAAGTTTAGTCAGTTGAATAAAAGCAAATATTTAAAATACACTATTATAAAATAGTCCTATTTCTCCCTCTAAGACGGTGTATTTATTGAATAACTAGTGTAATTTTAATGATTATTTTTTGTAATAATAAAACATTTAAATAAAGAACGAGTATAAGAAATATTATGAGAAATAAGATACATATATTTATATGTTAAGTTAATTAAAAATTAATATTTTATTGTGTTAAAAAAATTAATATTTTATATTGTATTTAAAAATTGATCACTTAATCAATTTTATATTTAACATTTTCACTTATTAATTGTTTAGAAATTCTGCACCCTGCTTAATTACACAAACTCACATAATTTCAAAATTTACAGTAAAAATAAATAAATTTGACTGTTTATTTAATTTGGTTATTGTATTAACCATATAAATCTTGAGCTTTGATATTGAAAAATCATTGCAGCCCTTTAAAAATTATGCAATCCGAACATTAACTATCACGTACATATATAATTTTCACCAGTAATTAACCCTATACTGTAACTTAATTTTACTGGTGATTATTTTTAATTCATTCTAGTGAACTAAGAATTGGGGCCGTAGGTTTAAATGTGTGTAGAGTATATATCAGCATGAAAATAAAATATAACGCAACTTCAATCATATCATTATTATTATGTAGATGGACTATATATAAAACCAATACATCTTATCTCTAAAATAAACTACTACAATTCAAATATATTCAAATCAAAACTAATNGTTTAAATATATGTATTGTATATATCAGCATGATGATGAAAACAAAATATATCGTAACATTGAATCATATCATTATTATTATCTTGTAGATGGGCTATATATAAAGTCAATACATCTTATCCCTAAAAAAAACACTACAATTTAAATATATTCAAATCAAAGCTAATCTAATATTATTTATCCTAAAAACTTGATCAACATTAACCAATTATTAAAATTTAAAAAATCAAAGCATAATTCTAACCCCTCAAGTATTTATAATAATATTATGTCTGCATACTCAAATTTTGATTATTAAGAAGGAACATGGCTTATGCATGTATAGAGGGTTATTTGTCTGTTTGCTTTTGATAGGAACAAGGTCTCGTAAAAGAACATGTCTGGATGAACTATATTATAAATGGATGAACTTCATTTTAGTAAACATGACTTAATTAAGGCGATGTTTAATCTATATAAATGGATGAACTTAATTTTAGTTAAACATGACTGGACATATATTTGATATTGTTTTTAAAATGTTGCAATATTAATTGTTGTAAATTCCTTTTGTTTTCATAATATATAATATTTTCTACTAGATTTTGGGACCTCTCCAATTTGATAGACCCCCGGTATGCCCCTTTGCCGGCTTGAATGCAAAGCAAGAATGATGTAATGATCAACATTTTCAATAGAAAAAACGAGTTCCAGGCATGTATGACTAAAATACAAAAAACATGAAATGCACGATGAACTTATTTAGCGAACTTCTCCTTTATTTGTAAAAATGCTACAGTTTATAGCAAAGTTCTACTTAAAAAAACGACTATCTGATCTGCCATGATCCACCTATTAATCATGTACAGGTCCGTGTGCAGTACGAACATATATGACTACCACTATTGCAATAGGCGTGCAATAGGAATGGTAGAGATGAAATGTGTCCCTGATACTTCTTAGGGTCCACATCGTTTTTACATTATACAGGCTAATTAAGTAAATTAAAGTAACCTTAAATTTTTTTTTAATAACGGGATTGTTGTTAACGGGGACAATATGTTATTCCCTCCGTACCATTAAACATGCAACTTTTGAAAAATTTACGCTTCTAACATAAAAATTATTTTTCATTTATATCAATATTAATTGTATTGGTTGAGATAGTTTCAATGCATAATTTGAATTATACTCCCTCCGTCCCATAATATTAGTCTCTTTTGAAAAAAAATTTGTCCCATAATAATTATCAATTTCTATTTTAAATATCAAAAAATTCAAACTTACCATCTTTTTTTGCCATTTCCAATATAAAGTTTACTTTACTTAGTATAAAATAGTCATAATAAATATTATATGCACGGAAAATTATTATACAACTAACTTTTCTTAATATTCGTTAATTTTTCAAAATAGGGTATTAATATGAGACGGAGGGAGTAGCTTCATTAAATTAATTATTGTACAAGTATCAATACTCTAATCAAGAGTTATTTTAAAAATTTGCTTATAAAATTACATGGATATATAGTGGACATTTATTCTAAGACAATTTTTTTTATATGAAAAGTGACTACTAATTGAGGAGCCGGAAGTATATCAAGTTATAAACTTTAACTAATGTACAATTATTTCTCTTCTTGTGGTACATGTAGATCTCTTTGATTAACAATATTTTTTTAGCTCCGTCACTTTGATACCTGTTCATAAAAAAAGATATATGCACCATTTCTATATATTATATCTCTCCATCATCTCTTTTGTCAAGTCATATCACTCCATTTTTAATGTACCGATTCAAAAATGGGGAGGGATTATAAAAGAGAATATACAATCACCTGTCTATAAGACGAATCTTTAGTTGTAAAAGAGGAGAGCAACGTAGGCCCCTTTAAATATCTCTAGCATGTTTAACATATTCTCTTCTTCTTAAAAGTTCACTTATGTTACTTTACTTTTCATACAGAATTTACTAGTATTTTTGTAATAATTTTAAACTTATAGATGATATATCATATAGCTATATATCATGAGGTACTTATAAGTTCGCATTCGGCAAACATATTTACCATTTGCAGGGCAAAACATGCATATAATTAAGTTTTTTACAGTAAAAAGACCTACATTCTGTTAGGCCGCTAGCTTAGGCTGATAGTTTAACCGTGTAATGTCATTGTTCCAGAATATTACTACGTACAAACAGTTCTTATATTTTTGTTTCCTAGTATATAGTATCCAAGTCATGTTGCAGTTTTTGTAATATGGAAAAACAAAATATATCTTTATCGATATATAGGTATATTATAATATTATAGTAAGGATAAATGTACGTCGTTCCTTCAGTGGTCGTTAGAATACAAACATGACAAACACAAGCATCAAAAGCTCAAGGGACCTCGCAATAATATATATATATATACATTTTAAACAGTTTTCAAGTTGATTATTATTCAAATGTATAATATCTTCATAATTTTTTTAAAAAATCTATTAATAGCGACAAACTACATGCACTTCACGTTCGATGAGTTCAATCAGTATAAATTTCCTGCTGACGGCGTCAATGACATATTTAATTTAATATAAATAGTATGTCAACAAACTATAAGTAATTCAAATATAAAGGGGAAATAAGATATTAAGATATATTGTTCTAGCATATATATAGTAGTTTGTCAAGTGTAGAATATTTTAGTAATAATGGAATAGTCTATTCACTGACCAAATTAAGTATTTATACCAACTCATGCAAAAATAATAATTTGTATGTCTTTGTCAACCATATAATTTACCTCTGGTTTTTAGTTATTATTATAAAATTAAAATATTTATATAATATTCCCACTACACATGGACAGACCGAGTCTTAAATCATCAGGTATTTTATTACCGGAAACGATCTATGTACATATGCTAAAATATATATGAAGGACTAAGCTAATTAAGGGATGCCCTATATATAGAACTTCAATTCACAGTTCATTCCTTGCCTCCAATGCACACAATCTCTTTCTCTCTGTCTCAAAATTACCGGTACTATATACAATAATATTATCTCAAAAGATATATATATGGAATTGGAAAAAAGTTCAAATGCAGTGGCCAAGAAACTTTGGGAAATAGTAAAGATAGTAGTGTACATGTTGAGGAAAGGTATATCGAAGAGCAAACTATTACCAGTTGATCTCCATGTGATGGTAAAAAAAGGGCAAAGTTGCCGGAAAGCCTTAGGCAACCTCATTCTCTACCGCCACTATTCGGCCTTCACTTGTCGATCAACCAAGGGCTTATCATATGTTTCCCCTAAAGAATACGAGTTTAGTTGTAGCAACACTCCTTTTTATGCCTCTTATTTCACCAAGCGCAAATCTCATCACTACCGAAAGAGCTGTGATGACATTAACATTGCTCAAAAAGTTTTTGAAATGCTGAACGATCATGACAAGCCTGATGCTTCTCCTTTCATGGCATTGCCGGGTTTCGGACAAAGCCCGATGATCAGGCAGCTGAGGATCACTGATTCGCCATTTCCTTTAAAAGAAGAAAAGGATCCTCAAGTGGACAAGGCAGCTGAAGAATTTATTAAGAAATTTTACAAGGAGCTGAAGCAGCAAAAAAGGACACCATCACCATATAATATCTGGGCTAGATAATACTCCGTATTTAATATGTTGTCAAGCTGTTTGTTATTAAGATGGTCTTTAGTATTTTGTGTACAGGTTGCATTATTAATCACTCCCTAAAACTCTCATGAGTGACCTGCCTTGCATAAGTCTGTAGAATATGTATTCAACAAGCTTGTTTTATTTACAACGGGACCGAGAGTATTGGTGCTTTCTTAATTGCCTATACATATGTATGATAAGAAGCAAGGTATAACTTAATCACTGCGATTAGGTAATTATGAAAGCTAAGGGACATAATTTAGAAGTGTTGGGTTTCACTTTCGAAGGAGGTAGGCTGGAAAGCTTGTCTTTAATATGCTTTCTCCTTGTTTTTTTAGTAGCTCAGCTTAATTTACTCGGTTGGTCATTGGTCAATGTCTTGCATGCGCAACTTGCTTTTCTTATTCGTATCTTGATTGGTACTGTATGTAGTACACAAGCAGCTGGTATATATACTTTTGTCATGTGTGTGTGTCTGCAACATATTATTTCATTGTTTTTAAAGAAATTTAGAACAACAACTTGACAAATTGTACTTGATCTCATTCAAATGAAATGTATTCGCCCTTTCCTGAGATCTGAATCGTGATTTTATAAATTTGTTTTGTTTAAAAATTACAAATTCATATTTCTGTAAACTTCAAAAAAACGAGGGACAATTTTTCTGCTTATCTTTTTGGACTTGGGGTGGGGAAATCCATTTGTTATTTAGTGGGATAAAATTTCAACCGATAAAAAAAGTTGATTAAATTTAATGTTAATTTTGACTGGTATTTTTGGACCAACCTTAGATTCTATTAAATTCGGTCGAAATCAATTTTGATTTTTTATTATTTTAATTAATAAAAAATTCGAACGATTACTGTGAAATTTAATATCAGTTGAAATTCATCGGCCAAACACGAACAATACTTTTAGGGTTCAAATACAAGAAATCCTCAATTTTTTTATAATGAGCCATAGCAATTTTAATATTCACGGACATCTTAGTAATAAACCATTCCCAAACTAGCTAGTTTAACATGCACCCATGACCCATGTATATATATTGATAGAAGAAATGAAGAATTAATGGTAAAATTGTACAAATGATGACTTGATGAGGTGCTCCGTTCACTACCTAGCCTCCTCAGCTTCAGCCCCATTCCCATAGATAAGTCTACATTGAAATTTAAGTAATTAATGTTTGCTTTCATACATCTTTAAGCCCATGGCCACTTCACTGGTTTCCATGCATACCAACGCTCACGTCCTTCTGATTGAGGAGCATTATTGTTCTGTGAATCTCCTGCATGAAAGGCCATGCAGCATCCACGTCCTTTGGCATTCCTCAAGGATTCTTCAATATATCCTGGCTTGTTATATTTTGGATGTTCGAAAAATTGAACACTATTTAACATTAACTTGAAGGCCTGAGAATATATTAAATGAGAAATTAAATGTCAAGATTTTGTTAACTGCAGGTACAGTCATATACGAATGCAATTAAACTAAGACAGACAGGTGCCAGATATATGAAAGCTCGATCTACGACTTACTTGCCAATATGTGTAAATTGCAGCCTTCTGAGGCATGAGCCAGAAGAAGAGTACGTAATCAACTTTTGATGTGGATAAGACTCTTTTAGCAGTTAAGAAAGCTGTAAAATAATTGCCCAGCACCGGATGCTTAACTGAAACTGTTACCGACACGGTATTCCCCGGTGACCTTGTTTTCATTTTCCAATCCCCAAGCATGTCCTATATTATTCAATTAAGCTTGTATCTTTTAGACTAGACAGTGGAAATAAGGATGATATCGAAATGAATATGACAAGTCGATCTAGAAAAACAAGTATTTTACAGATGTGTGCTATTTGTGTGGAAGAGAAAAAGTAAATTATGGTCACATCTTCTTAGTGTTCATGACATTTGTTACCATAAACGGGCTGACATGGAGGGATTTTGCAACTAGATCGGAATTTGGATTGAATACAAACCGTACTTGTTCGCCCCATGGGGTGTTTGATACCTGAAATTAATTAACTTCGCAAATCACTATACATGTACTATGTGCAATCTTAATTAGGTGGATCAGATATATATGTATGTGATGCTTTGAAAATTGTACTAGATATATACAGTATATATAAGGTAACAGGCGGAAGCTAGTAATGGGATTTTAAGGTTTTAAGAAAATAGCGTTTACAATTATATAAATATCCCGGCCATGTTGTCTACTAGAAGCGATTTACAAACAAAACATAGTTCCTATTTTATTTTTATTTTATAACAAGTCAAGTACAGGGTGAGCATGAATACTCAGAAAAGAGTTTTTGGAAAAAGCTTTGGTCTCTAAATTTGCCAGGCCTTTAGTGACAAATTTTTTGTGGCGTGCTGCTCGTGATTGCCTCCCTACAGCTGGTGCTTTACGTATCAAACATGTTAATATTGAGCCGGCATGTTCCTGGTGTCAAACTCATATGGAAGATGCCTTACATGTTCTTTTCAATTGTCAATTTGCATAGGAGGGATGGAGTCTAATGGGTTTGCAGAATGTATTTACAGTACTGCCAAATGATAAAGTGAAGGATGTGTTAAAAAGATTCTTTAGTGAAAAGACTAAGGATCAGTGTGTTATGGTGGGATTAATCTGCTGGGGGCTTTGGCACAGACGAAATAAGTGGGTATGGGAACGGGTAAGTCAGTCAGCTTTTGGAGTGAAAGCAATGGCATGCAATTTGTTGACAGATTGGAGGAAAATGAAGTCTGAGAATGTTCGCTTACAATCACAGCAGCCGGTGAATGCTCGAGTGTGGTGAACCACCTGAAGGGTGGATAAAAATTAATGTGGATGCTGCTTGCCAACAGGGATTAAATTTCGTTGGAATTGGGTGTGTTATTAGGGACGACAGAGGACGTTTCATGCGAGCTCGTAGTAATGCGGTACCAGGTAACATGCAGCCAAGGGAGGCTGAGTCTCTAAGTTTAAAATAAGCGCTTCTATGGACGAAATCATGGAGATACAACAGGTGCATCTTCGAGTCTGATGCTAAACTGGTGGTGGACACAGTAAATGGAAGAGTAGGCAAATCATATTTCGATACAATAGTTGCAGATTGTAGTGAATTAATTAAATACTTTGAGGGAGTGTTAGTTGTCTTTGTGCATAGGTCTGCGGATACGGTAGCTCATTTGTTAGCAAGGGCCACGTATTCTACGTCAGGTCTGCAGGAGTGGTACCATACTGCTCAAGATTTTATTGCTTGTAATCTTGTTTCGGAGGAATTTTAATGCAAGTACGATATTTTCAAAAAAAAAAAAGCTAAGTACGTGCGCTAGTTATTGTTTTTTACATGAAAATTTAGTATTTCATTCGATTCATACCTCCGCGATGCAATACCTCAAAATATTTGAAGAAAATTCTCGATGATCGTAACAATAATACAAAGTCACTGGACTTCGTTGGTATCCTACACTTGGTGGTATTGTCAGAAGTAAACTACATAGAAAGCAAGAAAGCCAATTAGCGGTGCACAATTTAAACATGAGTTGAGTTGTTTATGCTTTTTATAGCTAGATATGTATAATAATTACACTGGTCCGTTTGTTCCGGCAATAGATCGAGCTTCTTGGGCAGATAAATGGTTTGGTGGTACGTAGGATGCACGGTCTAGGTCAATGAGAGCGTACCGGACGGACAATTTGAATGAACTGCAGAGAGGGTGGCGACGTTCATGATAAACAGTGCCTTGATAGAGAGAAATTGCGTCGTCCACCGGTGTCGGAAATGAGCCATATAATAGGCTTATGGTACACCGGATGACAAGGACAACTGAAAAAATAAAAGAGGTGAAGAAAGTGTAGAGTACGCTGCACAATACAAAGAATGGAAGCATTGTGTAATTGGTAATGCATTCGGTTCGTGAATAAGTTATTTTTATATATGTAGAGAAATACTTAGATAGTTACACATTTGTGTGCTTACAGATTTGAGGATGAAAAACAACTGGAGTATTAATTGTTGGACTCGTTTGGAGTTAATAATGTTGTAAATGCATGCTGTGCTTGTATTATTATCTGAAAATGAACGATCAGGGTCNGAAGATGGATTTCAAGCGACTTTTGTTTTGATGATGATGATTTATTAATTTAGTGCAAATGTTGCTTTCCAAGTAAAGAGTAACACAGAAGAAATTAATTAGAGTCCA
>QRFB01006680.1:3131-27004 GCA_008931105.1 Oenanthe javanica
CCCCCCCCCCCCTCTACAACACTTTGGACCTAACAACCATTGGTTTTCTTGCTTCTATAGACTCAAAATTTGGTTCTATTATTTCTTCTTCTAGCACTTCTTTTGTTAGATCACACATGTGTTCATCACCCGGATCAACTCTGAAAGGTTCTCTAGGTTGAGTACCTTTTGATGGATCAAATCATTTTACGTTCTCAATATCTATTCCTAGATCTTTTAAGATGTTTAACCTGTAAGTAAAGATTCTTTCTATCGCTTTTCACTTATCAGGATTTCTGAACCCTTTTCCTCTTAGCAAGCCCTCAACAAACTTCAATCATCTGAGTGAGTAGTACGGCAATGCTTCATGATCCATTCTCAGTATCTGAAGAAATCTATCTTTAAAATATCTGACTTGATACGGATCTTGTTGAATTTCTGGTCCTACTTTTTCCATTAGCTTTTTAATCATTTCTGCCATCTATTCATTTTTAGAGGATTCATAGATTCTGATTTTCTACTTCAGTGCAAACAACTCAGTCAAAGACCTTTTCTTTAGAAATTCACTTGATATAGTCTTTAACCCATAGTTGTTGAAAGACAAGGTTAATCTCCAACCTTCTGACCACGGTGCCAAAGAAACCACCAAATAAGATATTTTACTTTTCAACTCAAAGTAGTAGTTGCTCATGCTTTTGTTTATTTCTCTGAAGATTTGGAATAGCCTAAGAATTTCCTCATCATTATTGTTCAAAGCACCAATGTCATGCCCTCTTAAGTTAGCTTTTATTGTGTCCTACTTTCTTCCTTTTCTTGAGATAAAAAGCTTATTTTTCTTCTTCTCGTACATTACCTAGTTTGATTATCTTATTTGCTCATGAATTGAATAAAAGTCTTCATATGTCTTGTAGCCAGCCTCCTTGACTTCCTTGATTTTGTACTTATCAATATAGTCAGAAAATGTTCTAGGATATGCAGCTTCATTGACATATGATTCCATTTCATTAAACGGATCATCATTTAGAATCTCTCCTTCTTCTAATTCCTCCCCCTCAGCGTATGCATCAACAATTTTTTTTCTTGATCAGAAAAACCACCAACAATTTCGTTCCCTTTATCAGATATAGCTTTTTCTTTTACATGTCCTTCTTTCTCCCCCTTGGTTATGTTATCCTCAGGAGATGGGGTTGATTGAAGAGGCAAGGTAGTTGATCTCTGTGATAACAGTTGCTTG
This sequence comes from Oenanthe javanica, assembly GCA_008931105.1. Classification (NCBI taxonomy): domain Eukaryota; kingdom Viridiplantae; phylum Streptophyta; class Magnoliopsida; order Apiales; family Apiaceae; genus Oenanthe; species Oenanthe javanica. Next base: position 4,345 of record QRFB01006680.1, read on the forward strand.
AGTAAATTTTTGATTTCTTTGTTATCCTACTATAGCTTTTCTTGAACTTTCACAACTTTAGACAGTGAGTGTCTCAGAATTCAAACTTGTGCTTCGAGATTAATAATTCTTTGATTTATTGCTTGTGTGTGCTGAGTTTCTTGTGAATCTGAGGAAATCTTCGCACCTGGTTCTTCCGAAGAATCATTACCAAGTGGGGAATTATCTCTAGGAGGATTTGGAAGTATTTCATGCTGAAGCAATATCTAATAACAAAGCTTAGTTATTACTTCATCGTCGAGTGGAGCCACATCTCTGTGAGATTGGTTGTCCCTAGAAATAGAATTCTAGGATCACCACTTCCTTCTATGGAAGGGTTGCTTCTCCTCTTGACCACGAATGGTAGGGATACCTCCTATTTCAGGAACTGGAAGTGTTTATTCCGGTGTGGTCATCACATTGGACACTGTAACTGTTAGGTCCAAATGTGTTATAAAGGGGGGGTGAATACAACTTTTCGAATTTAAGAAGCGATAAATACCATTTAATAAATGAACACAATGATTCAAGGAATATATGTCTTATATATAACTTGAAAGGGTTGCTACAACATTCATTACAAAGTACACCAGAAGTAAAGAGGGTAGTAAATGATACTAAGCTCTGTGAATATACTCTCTCTCTTTTACAAGTGTTTATCTCGAAAATATTGCTCTTATTAAAATACTACACAAGTACTTCTATTTATACTACTTGTAATCTATGTCCTGTAGACTTCAAAGACTAAGATATACGTGGCCCAATGATATCCACATAAATCTTNCACTGACATAAACTTGCTATTAATGTCCTGACACTTGATGCAATGGTCTGATTCATAAATGACTAGTCTTGATAGTATCTCTGCTTCTTGAATAGATTACCATATTCAATTAGTAATGTGGCTTTCCAATTATTGCTTTCCTTCTTGTTCACTTGAAATCAATTAGTCTTATTGATACTGATAGTTATGATCTTGAATCTTTAAGTTACAAATCACTGAGGCATGAACAACTCTGTCTTGAACTTCTTTCAATGATTTCTTCTTTGTTTGATCATAGTTAACATGTTGAATTGTATCAATTACCTTGTCTTCATTTAATATTGATTTCTTTGTGGCTTCATGTTCTTGATTGTCTTCCAGTTAAGTATCTTTTCTTTTAGTTGAGTTACATAAGTTATAGTGTTACAAGTTTAGACACTCTGTCTTTCAGTAACGTATGGCAGTTGAGAGTCCGTGGTGCCAGCTAAAGCCTGTGAAATCATTTCCTGATCAGGCTCTACCTGAGTAGGCTCCGCTACTTGTATAGTTGTTCCTTGAATGGAACCATCGTGCCATCTATGGAGGAGTTGCCTCTCACTTATTCTAGAATTGGATAGGAGAACCTCCGATAATGGAGTTGGAGATGTTCTATCCAGGGGGTCATCACCGCAAACAATATAAGGCATGGCAAATAAGAGTTCGTGATGCCCCGCGAAGCCTGCGAAGGCCTGTCCAACACAGGATCTACCTGTGAAGGCTCCGCTACTAAAGTAGCTTGGTTAACCGTCAATTCATTTCTAAATAAAGAAAAGCATATTTGTGCATTTAATTACTCCATCCTTTGTATATTTGAAAGCTTAGGTGAATTGCGGTTTTGGCTAACAGTTGTCTCTAGTTTAAAATATATTATCCTTCTTTTGCTAGGATGCAGAGCTGCTTCAGGGGTTTCAACATCCACCTTATTTGGTGCACTAGAAGCACTGACTCCCTCATCCTCACTCAATGTTTCAAGAATAATAACTGAAGGAGTTCGAATAGGTGTTTGTTGTTCTATGTTTCAAGCTCATTATCATTTTCTATTGCCACTAGGGGCATTGGTGTGTGAGTGTCCAGAGTTGGCTATGATGCATCCAACAAAGTGAGATAATCTTCACTATGTATTAGTGAAAGATCAAATCCAGAAAGATTACCTGTGTCAGGACTTGGAGTTCCAGGGTGAGAAGATTCTGCATCATCCTCAATCTCATCTTCATCAGCCATTTCTATATCACTTGTTAATGGCTCATTCTCCATTGGTACCTCTTCTTCTTCTTCTTCTTCTTCATTTTCTGGCTCAAGTTCAGCTTCAGGGTCCTCATCCATTGGATTTTCTTGTTCAAGAACTTCCTCTTGTTGTTCACCTGCTATAGGAAGCATAACACTTTCTATGTATTCTGTTAGTCGTGCTATATTCTCATTTGTATAATTATTCATGTTTACTAATTTAGTAACGAAGCTACCACAGATTTCAGTATAAGGTTCAAAATGACTTGCAGAGAAGGAAAGCATTTCATTTTGAGTGAATATATCGTTGAGCACCAGTTGTAGAAATCGAGGGTAATAACATTCAACATTGACTCTGTTGATGTCTTTTTTTGCCTCATATCCCATGGCTTGAAGAATGTTTTTCATAACTAGTTTACCATAGTTTGTATTGATGTTGTTAGAGATGGCATATCCAATATATTTAGTCATTTTGGGAATACCACTTCATCCGCTCTTCTTTTTGGCAAAAACATGGTTCACTATATGAAAGAAAAAGTTCCATTCATGTGGAAGATTGTGCTTGTAAATGACTGTTAGGTTCAGTGGTCCATGGTGTGTAATGGAATTGAAGAAGTTTGCACGCTCAGCATCATCAGGTAATGGATCAAAGTTTTCAATGTTAAACTGTAAGATACGGTTCAAATCCTGATATGTTACCCGAATATCTCTATTTCCTAAAAAAATGTAAAAGCTAAATTATTTGCTTATGATGTAGCAATAGTTTAGTGACAACATACAAGCAGTGCATCAAGATTTAATTCTGGGCTTATAGTTAAAGCATGTCGTACATTGGAATGTTCACATAGAAACTGAGTCCAATTGCTATAGGGTTCAATAACAAAGTTCGGTTCTAATGTAAGTGCACTATTTGTTTTAAGTACAATAAACCTTCCAACCATTTTTAATTAATTAAAAATGAATAGATAATTTATTGTTTAATCAAAACAAATATTTTGCAACACCAATTTTATTAATTATTATTAATAACAATTTTTAATCCGAGTTAAAAGTAACTCAAATTCAAATGATGACTTAAACACTTTAAGCATATTCAACAATTTTTCAAGTTTATCATGATTAAGCAAAGCACTTACAATTACGGGATATGTATCATTATCACCAAGAAAATCATACTTTAGACTAGAGGGAAGAGGTTTGAGTTCTACCTGAGGTGCCTCTGAAACTGAAAGTGACATTTCAACTTTTGTCATACCTGTCTCATGAATGTCAAGTGCAAGTGCGACTTCATCTTCTTTATCATCTAAGCTTTTCTCCACTTCTGCGAAGTCTGAATCTCCATGATTTATCAACTCGTCAACTATATCAACTGTAAAACATGTAGCATCAAAAGATAGCATCTTCATTGCTTTGTTGAGATCAAACTCAACCTTTTCATCACCCACATTCAACATGAGTTTTCCATCTTTGACATCGATCGTGGTGCCAACAGTAGCCAAAAATGGTCTTCCCAAGATAATGGGCATCTCAACATCTTCATCTATCTCCAAAACCACAAAATCACAAGGGATAAAGAATTTATCAACTTTGACAAGTACATCCTCTATAACTCCCAAATGATACTTGATAGTACGATCTGCCAACTGAAGTGATTCTTGTCTTCTAGAGCTCTCCAAGGCCAAGTCTTCTACAAATTGATTATGACATCAAACTCACACTAGCACCTAAATCACACAAGGATTTAATATTCTCCATCTTTCCATTGGTACAAGGAAAAAAAAAACTTCCAGGATTCTTTAACTTCTACGGAATTGATTTTTTGTATGACAGCACTACACTCTGCATTTAGAGTAATAGTTTCCACATCCTTAAGTTTCCGCTTTTTAGACAGCATCTCCTTCAGAAATTTAGCACACAGTGGCATTTGAGCCAAAGCATCAGCAAACGGAATGTTGATATGCAATTGTCGAAAGATTTGTAAAAACTTCTCATATTGTTTCTCTAACTTTTGGTTGTGTAGTCTTTATGGGAAATGAATAGGAGGAAGATACGGCTTCACTGGTGCCTTTGGTGTAGTTTCTTCTTCTTTCTGCTCCTCATCTACCTTTCCTAAAAGTTCTTCTTCAACCTGGACTAACTCATCTACTTTTGACGTGCTTTTCTGACTAGGCTTGATAGCCTCAACTTCTCGCAATTCTCTTCCATTCCTTAGAGTGATAGCCTTGCAATGCTCTTACCACTTTATCGGGCTTACTCGGAAGTGATCCTTGCTCACGAACACCAACTTTATTTATAATTTGACCAATTTGCACTTCCATCATCATTTGAGAAGATGCTAATTATTCAAGTCTTGAATCAAATTGCCCAAATTTGGTTTCCATATTTGCAAAAGCTCCCGTAGTTCCCTGTATCATTTTATTAAGGGCAACTTCCCAGTCAGTAGGTTCTTTCTTTTCCTTAGGTGGAGAAAGTAAATTTTGCTGATACTGCTGATGTGGTTGTAAATTGGAAGGCTAATTTTGCTTAGGAGCTGCAAATGGTGGATTTTGCACATGATTACTGCTATAGGAAAGATTGTTGTTGGGCCTCTGATTAGGATTGTAGTAAGAATTATTCTGCACTGGCCAAGGCTGTCTTCCCTAAATAAAAGTTGTTTCCTCTGAAAATTGATTTGCATATAAAAACTGATCGACGCCATAATCACAATGTCCTTCCATTGGAGAAGAGATAGAATTCACATTGGCTCTCTACCCATATACCTCTTGAGTAAGAGCATCGAGTTTAAGAGTGATTAAGTTCAGCATCTCTGTCTCTTATGCCGATTTTGCTGAATTTATTCCATTAGGTGCCCAAGTATAATTGTTTGATGCCAATTGTTCAATAAGTGCTTTGGCTTGATGCACAAGTGTTTTTTTTTAAGTCCCCTCCTGCAGCTACATCCAAGCTTAGACGAACATCTTCATTCATAGCTCCGTAAAAAGTGCTCACGATCATCCACTCGGTGCAACCATGATGTGGGCACTATCTCAACAATGCCTTGTATCTCTCTCATGCTTGATACAGACCTTCTCCCGGTTATGCTTTGAAACTTAGAATCATAGCTCTTATTTGTTGAGTTTTGACAGAAGGATAGTATCTGGATAGGAACTCAGTAGAAAGGCTTTCCCAAGTAGTAAATGAAGTTTCTGAAAGCTGCTGAAAGCATTTCAAAGCTCTTCCCTTAATAGAGTATGAAAACATGTGTAGACGAATCTGGTCAGCTGTCACTCCATTGATCCTGAATGAACCACACACTTATATGAAGCGCTCTAGATGACGGTGTGGATCTTCTCGCTCAATATCACCTTCAAAGGCAGAGTTACTCACCATCTGAATGAGGCTTGGATTAATGTTATATTGAGTCGCATTAATCTCATGAGTCTTGTACATTCAATTTACGGGATTAGGAGTTTCATAATCCCGAATAGATGAATCATCAATAACAACAACTTCAACATTTTGATCATCCATATCATCTTCTTCCTTCCTTTGTTTTGCCTTTTTCCTCCTGATTCGAAAAGTGCGCTCGATTTCCGGATCAAAGTGTAAATATGTTCCACTCTTAGAACGTCTCATGTAAGATACAGTACATGAAAAGAATAACTCCAACAGGATAGATATTGGAAACCATCTGATAAAATCTAAACAATAAGAAACAATTAACTTAAACTTAATATTGCTGCCTTCCCCAGTAGCGGCGCCAATTTGTTGTCGAGTATTTGGAGGGATATCGTTCGCAGGGAAGAACTAATATTAATATAAGCTCAAGTATACTATTTCTTAATATCTAGAACTGTAGAAGAATGATTTTGTGTTTTTGTTTATAAACTAAATTAAACTAATAAGCAAATAAAATTGTTAAATTAACGATGATAAAAACAATCCAGGAAATAGGGTCCTTGTTAGGTCCAAAATCATCATAGAAGGGGGGTTGAATATGATGTGGTAGATTTTTCATTATATTGCGGATTAAGTATTTGTGTTCTTTAGATATTAAAAATGTCAGTTAATGAAATACTAAGATTCGGGGAAATAACAATATATTATTAAATCCCTGTGGTACTACACTTCTAATCAAATGATTAGCTTCAATGGGTTCAATCAATGTTACAATAGAAAATACAGTTGGGTGATATGAATGTTAAGCTTTAATGGTGCTCCCGTCTGTATGTCTTTTGTTGAAGATAAATGAATTCCTCTGTCTGTATTGATTTAACCCATATATAATCTGTAGTCTTTTTGGAAAATGATTTCCAGCAATGTAAGTCCTTTGTTGCGCCTTGTATAGATTTGTTGCACCTGCACACTGAGTTCCTAGTGCAGGCACCACAAACCACTTGGATTCTATAACAAAACTTTTCTTGCGCCTTAGAAGAGATTTTGTTGCGCCTGCACATTGAGTCCCTAGTGCAGGCACCACAAACTCCTTCCCTTAGTGATTTGATGAGCCTTGGTATGCTTTATTACGCCTACACTCTACATCCCTTGTGTAGGCGCCACAAACCTTAACTTAGACTTCCCTTAAGCTTACAACTTGGTTTCTTGCGCTTCACACACTGATCAACTGTGTAGGAACCTCCGAGTGTAATATGACTTGCCTTAACATATTTCTTGAATTCTTGAAGTAATTACTACTTGGCTTTCACTCTTATGGCTTGATCAACTAATTTTCTTCTAATTAATCAAGACACTTCTTTTCTTGTTGTGTTGATGCTTAGTGCACTAGTCTGGTTCACAAACGACTAACACTGAATTTAATTCTCTTAATTTCTGTTTTGTTTTAGCTTATTAACTTTGGACTGTTCCATTGCTTCTGATCACTAAAACCCTTTGACATCTATACGTAAATCATTACACTGTCTTTAGTATGAAAACTTCTGAACTCTTATTCATTGTTGAGGCCTAAACATTTTAAATGAACTTCTCTCGCTAACATCCAGCAAGTCTTTCATCTTGAATGCTCTGCAATGATGTATGTATGATTCCTGTTATCATGTCCTTCTGGATTTCTGTGCTGCATATTAGTATTATTTATTTGTCTTTGTTACTTGGTTGAGTTATCATTATAACTATTACATATTACGTTACATTATGCTTTACGATCTCCCCCTATTTGGTTGTTAGAGTTCGACAAGCAAATCTTGTGAGAGGATAACTCAACTGATACTTACAAGAAAAAGTAAAGTGCAGAAAGATAGTAAATAACATTAATTACATTCTGGATTAGATTTTACATTTCCAGATTTCTTTGAGTACAATAGAAGTTTGTTCCTCTAGCCTGAAAAAATAATTTTATGATCTTCCGCTTCTTTGTACTGTGTCTTGCCTGTTCTTAGATCTTGTCTCGAAGTAATTCTTTCTCAGCTCTTCTTCCTTCTACTCCAACCTTGCTTTCACTAGATCTCTAGCTTCCACTTTAAGAGTATTGACTGGAGATGGTTCTTCTAACTTCTTCAAAACTTCAGTGAGAAATGCAGTTGAGTTTGTATTGGAGATTGACTCGAAGGCTAGAGATTGTCTCTTTGAAAACACGAACACTGTTATCCTCTTTGGAAAGCCTTTTACTCGGTCAGTGTCATACATCGACTCTTCTGCAAGTATCGACTCTGGTGATCGTAGGACGATCGGACGTTCGTGTAGACTTCTTTGGAGAGCAGATCTTTGCACTAAAGGGCTGTTGTGATTCATCTTTTCTGGACCTCCATTAAACAGCATACGGAAAGCTTTATTAAGGTACAGACTTCTTCACCATAATCATCCAATGTTATACATGGATCCTACGATTAGGTTTCAATTTTTATTGTTTTTACGTTAATTTCACTGCGTTTTCATGTCCGAAACCCATCAGTAAGCTGGAAAAGTTTAAAGCAAGAGACGGTTGCCGATTCTACAATGGAGGCTGAGTATATTTCTACCTGTGAAGAAGCCAACGAGGCTGTTTGGATTCGGAAATTTATTGCAGGTCTTGGTGTGGTTCTTTTAGTCGCAGATCTGATAGATTTATACTACAATAATAATGGAGCCATTTCGCAGGCTAAGGAACCAATGTCTCATTCCCGAACAAAGCATATACTCAGACGATATCATCTTCTTCGGGAGATTAATAATCGATGGGATATACATATATGTAAAGTGTATATAAATGATAACATTGCAGATCCACTGACCAAGGTTTTTCCATAGCAGAAGCACGAAGATCATATAGTTCCATAGGTATTAGATACATGAGAGATTGGCTCTTATACAAGTAGGAGATTGTTAGTATTGGTGTCCTAGAGACAATACTTTTAATGTTTTATTGAAAACAATTAAGAATTATGTTATGTGATTATTTAATTAATATTTATTATGTCTTTATTTACTGCGTCATAAATTGAAAGAATAATAAATGTCCTTGGAATATTAATACGTAATATATATCTTTAAGTATGTGACTTAAAAATGAGATTATATGAATAGTATTTTATTCCTAAAATTCCCTAGTCAAGTATTATTATTTAAGGACAGTAATAATGCAATAAGACTAGTATGTTTGTTGACAGATGACCACATCTCATTGGTCATAGGTATGGTGATACTAAAGTCAAGAACATAAGTGTATGTATCAATACATGACACTGGAAAGACCCGCCGTGAGATTCTACATGTTAATAAGTGTCATAAGAAATCTCACAGTGATAATGATGTAATGATCCTCTGACTTGAAATCATTATATTTCTATACGAGAATTAATATACTTTGATTACACTCAAAGTTACCTTTAACCGGGTAATGATAAAGGTGGACATTGGGTATGCTATGAATCGTATGGGGAATATGAATGATAGATATAGGATTTAACCCTCCAATTCTAGGAGTGATATTATTGGCCTCTTGATTGAGTGAGACTATGAAATGCATGGCCATGCTCAAATATTGATTTGTTTAAATAGTCTACTCATTGATCAAGGAAACCAAGATTAAACGTTGAAGAGGATGACACTATACATGCCTCGAGTTTTATCTATAATATAAGGTTAAAGGGATTATATTACATTGCACATTATTCACGAAAGGTTTAATTGAATCACCAATTATTATTGTTACTTGGGTAGCAATGATGTATTATTAGATGCCGCTCATTGTTTATAATTTTATTATTAGATAATAAAATTATTGCCAACGTAATAATAACCTAAAGGGTCACACACAAAGAACGTCAAAACGGAGGTTTATTTAAATTACGAATTTAAATATATTATTGTTTATTCGAATTTAATTATTNTAGATGCCGCTCATTTTTTATAATTTTATTATTGGATATTAAAATTATTGTCAATGTAATAATAACCTAAAGGGTCACATACAAAGAACGACAAAATGGAGGTTTATTTAAATTATGAATTTAGATATATTATTATTATTAATTTGAATTTAATTATTGAATTAATTAAGTGGTACTTGATTAATTATATTAGAATTCAGATTTAATAATAATAATAACCCAAAATCATAATGGGTTTTGGAAACCACATGGATTAGGGTTATGCCCAAAATCTCTCTCTCCCCTATATATACATAATGATGTATAGTATTAGGGTTTAATCATTAAATTTCGTTTTAGAAAAAAACCCTAGCTACTCAACATCAAGAGAGGCTAAAGAAAGAAAGAAAGAGGCAAGCAATTCGGCTAGTACCGACTCCGGTGATCGTAGGACGATCAGGCGTTCCTGTGGACTTCTTTGGAGAGCAGATCTTTGTAACAACGGGCTGTTGTGATTCATCTTTTCTGGACCTCCATTAAACAGCATACGGAAAGCTTTGTAAAGGTACAGACTTCTTCACCATAATCATCCAAAGTTATACATGGATCCTGCGATAGGGTTTCATTTTTTTATTGTTTTACGTTATATCCGCTGCGTTTTCATGCCCGAAACCCTTCAGATTTTTGTGGCGATAATTGTTTAGCATTGACCCAGAGGTCTTTGGGCTTTGTTATGGCCCAAATTTTCATTTTTTTTTGTCATATTCGAAAGAGTCATCGTCGATATTTGGTCCATGTGTTGTCGCGGCCTAAATTACTTTGTTGGCTTTTTTACCAGCCATGGGAATTTTAACCGTTTGAGCTACCACTTTTCTTGGCTATAAATCAATGAAGTAAGGATTTCATTTTTCACTTCTCACTTCCTTAGTAAAACTTTCTCAAAATTTCACTTCAGAGTTCTTTAGTCAAGGCAATTTTCGGCGAAGTTTTTCTGATCAATCTTCATCTTTTTCGAACTTTCGAGGCTTCACCTGTTGAATATCAATGGCCGATTCTCAAGACGTTTCTTAACAGAGGTTCCTTACTAGGGCGGCGAAAAGAGGTAATGCAGTCATTGTAGATCTTGTCTTTTAATCACTTTCAGACTTGTTGCAAACTATGAGTGATGAATTACCCACTTTAGCGGAGTTGGATTCCTTTAAATACTCAAGTATTTTTATAAACTAATTCAATTGTGATAAATTCAATAAATTATATAAGTTGCCTCATGGTCAAAAAATTGTTTTAGCTGAGCTTTGGGATCGGGCTTGTCATTGGCGGCCCAATAAGTTGTGTATCTTTAGAGATGCCCTTATAGGTGGGTTTAGATTTCCTTTCCATGAGATTATAGTTAGGATTTTGACAGAAGTTATGATCATCCCATGTCAGTTAGTCCCAAATTCATAGTGGAACCTTCTCTACTTTATGGTATTATGCCTTAAGAAGAATTTCCCTCTTTCTGTAGCCGTTTTTAGGATATTTTTCAATTCAAGAATAGCCCAAATTCGATGTTGGGCTGGGTATATATTAACCACAGGCAGGGTATAAGCCCAATCTTTTGTAACAAATCTTTGCCCGACACCAACCCCGATTGGATGAGGGATTTCCTTTACTTGGAGTGGGAATGAGGAGATTGGGGCACCCTTTTTAGGACCTTTTTTTGCAAAGTGAAAGATGGCACCCAGGCCTAATCCAGTTCACTCTTGAGGAGAACCTCATAGTTGCAGATTTGGACCAAGATAAGGACCAGACTCATTATAGAAAGCTCCTTGGGAAATTTTCTTTCAAGGCCGTGGGCCTTTCTCATGTTTCTGATAATGGTACTTTCCTTTTCTTGTCTTTTCTTTACAATTTTTATGAGCCCGATTTTTATTTTCTTGTTTGTTTTGCAGCTGCTGAAAATATTAATTTTTATTTGGACGTAGGTGACCAAGAAACCCACAAGATTCGTAAGGCCCACGAGGCTCTTGAAGGCCCAACCAAAGAGCCCAACATTCCAGGGTTCCTTCAACATTGTGATGGGGCCCAAAATAATGGTAAGGGAAAAAGGCCTCGTGAGGAGGACGAGGACCCATCCACGACGGCTTGGAGGCCCAGCTGGGGCATTGAAAAATAGGACACCGTCATGGGGAGTACTTTAAACTCCATCAATTAGTCCGAAAACTCGATTCCTCCAGCTGACAAGGCCAAAATTGTTTTAAAAATGGAAATCGAGGAGACAGAGTCTCTTGGGTCCCAGGCCGTGGCCATGGTAAGGCTCATTCGCTTCTCTTTTTTCTTTGTACTTTGTTGATTTTTGCGCTTTTCTATTTCTTGATGTTGGTGTATTTGTTTTTCAACAGGTCAACACCTATTTTCAAACCATGACCCATCAGGCCAAGACTTGACATTTTTCAGAGAAGGACCAAAGAAAGGGCAAGGCTAATGTCGTTGTGAAAATGGTTGTGCTGGAAAAGAAGCTGCTTGAAAAGGAGCAAGAATTACTAGCGGCCCATGCCGAGCTGCCGGAGCTGAGGGCTGAGAAGAAGGCCTTGATCGACAAGTATATAGAGTCGGAAGAATTCTTTGATTTTATTGATAAGCACGATGACATGGTATTTGCGATGGTCGGCGCCCAAGCTTGGGGCAAGTGTGTTGATGCCATCTTGGCTAAACATCCGGGTCTTTTTGACCCGGATGATTTTCCTTGTCCCATGGGTCAGCCATTGGCTTTGATGTCCACTGCTCTTTCTTCTGCTTTTCTTTATATTTCTTGTATTCCTTGTATTTTCCTTTTCTGTTTAAATTATGTACTCCAAAGACTCTTTATTTATGAAAAGTCCTTTGTCATTTATTCCTTTCTTTTTCATGCCTTAGCATATTTGATACAATATACTTTTCGAGTATAAAAGAACAAATGGGAATAAATACTAATCAGAGTGCCATTCAGACTTGATTTTATTCCTTTAACATAAAGGAACTAACACATTTGATTGCCAATCTAGGCTAAACACGCATGTTTTTGGAAATGCCAAAAGGCTGAAAACTTTATTAATAGTGCCCTCAGGGCTAAAGTGGGAACAACCCTTACAAAATGGAAATCCTATTTGGAGTGAAAGGCTTTTACATCCTAATGGTTTCATCGAACCTCATTTCTACTTAGTTCCTACTAAATATGAGAACTCGTATTTGAATTCTTTAAGTATAATAAAACTTCATCTTTTCTCAAGACCAGGTCCCCTAGCTTGAAAAACCTTTCTTTAACCCTTAGGTTGTAGTAGAAAGATGACTTCTTCTAATATTTAATAATCTTTGCATGAGCCATGTCCCTGACTTCGTCAATCAAGTCTAATGCAAGTTTCATCCCTTCCTAATTTTCCTCAGGCTCAAAGGCCTTGATTCTTGGGGATACATGTGATATTTCAACTAGGACCACTACCTCGGCTCCATAGGCCAAGAAGAATGGAGTTGCATCAGTAGTAACTTTATGAATGGTTCTGTATGCCCAGAGTATTGGTAAAAGCTCATCCACCCATGTGTTAGCGGAACGTTCGATCATTTTCTTATGTCCATCAAGGATGATTCGATTGGCTACCTCAGCCTGCCCATTTACTTGGGGATGTGCAATAGAATTAAAGCATAGATCGGTGTCATTATCACTAAAATATTCCTTGAATTCTTCGTTGTACAATTGTGTGCCATTGTCCATCACCAGGATTCGTGGTATTTCATACCTACATATGATGTTTTCCCAGAAGAACTGAACTACTTTTTTGTGGTTAACTTGGCTAGGGGTTTAGCCTCAATCCATTTAGTGAAGTAATCAATTCCGACGATTAGGAACTTTCTCTGTCCGCTAGCCATTGGGAAAGGTCCAAGGATGTCCATTCCCCACATTGCAAATGAGATGGGGGAATTGATGGATGTCAACATCTCAGGGCATTGTTTGATGACTGATGCATGCCTTTGGCACCTGTCACACCTTCTCACATATTCTTTTGAATCTTTTAGCATGTCAGGTGAATAAAAGCCAAGGCGGGTGATTTTGTGAGCCAAAGCTCGGCCCCCAAGTGTTGGCCACAAATTCTTTCATGTACTTCTTTCAAAGCCTTATGGGCTTCATCTGGACTTAGATATTTCAAGTATGGAATAACAATAGATTTCTTATAGAGAATTCTATCAATAAGAGCGTACCTTAATTCCCTCACAGTAAGTTTTTTAGCTTCCATGGAAATGGCAGGCGTCCATCCAGATTAAAGGTGGGCTTTAATCGGATCCATCCAGCAGTTGCCCAAGTTTATCGGGGCTATCAGCTTTGCATTGATGCTGGGAGTTTTCAAGACTTGGAAGTAAACACTTCTCATATGTTCATCCACTTCTGATGAGGGAACTTCGATAAGGAATCGGCCTTTACGTTCTCTTCTCTAGGAACATATTCGATCAAACATTCCTCAAATTGAGTCATTATAGTCACTATTCGGAGGTACCTAACCATGAGTTCTTCCCTTACTTTAAACTCCCTATTTACTTGAGATACAACTAGTTTTGAGTCTCCACAAACTTTGAGGTATTTGGCATTTAGTGCCTTGGCCAAGCCGAGGTCTGCTATCAGAGCTTTATATTCAGCTTCATTATTGGTTGTTGGAAAGTCGAGCTTAATAGCATACTCAATGATGAATCCTTCGAGACTTTGTAGAACCAAGCCTATTCCACTAGATTTTTTTTGATTCCCCATCAAAATTGAGCACCCAATATTCTTTAAGAGCTTGTCCATCATCTTCTTTTTGTGTTGTTTCCTCCCTATCTTGCCCCCCGACTTCTTGGTTGTTAAGGGTATATTCCACCACGAAGTTAGCAAGAGATTGAGCTTTAATGGTCGTTCGAGGCTTACACTTGATGTCGAACTCTCCCAGGTCTATATCCCATTTAATCAGTCTTACACTTGCCTTGGGGATATGTATGATGTTTCTTAAAGGTTGATCAGTTAATACCTCAATTTTGTGTGCTTGGAAGTAAGGCCGTAACTTTCTTGAGGCCATCACCAGGGCTAATGCAAACTTTTCAATCTTGGAGTAGTTAAGTCCCGCTCCATGTAAGACCTTGCTCACATAATAAACTAGTTTTGGAATTTCTTCATCTTCTTTTATAAAGAAAGCACTTATGGCCTTTTCTGATATGGCCAATTACAAGTATAAGATGTCCTCGGGACTAGGCTTGGCCAACAATGGAGTTTCAACCATATATTTCTTTAGTTCTTCGAAGGCTGCTTGACTTTCTTCTGTTCACAAAAAATCTTTTCCATTCTTTAATGTCTTGAAGAAGGGTAGACATTTATCTCCAGACTTCAAGACGAACCTTCCTAGGGCCGCAACTCTTCCTATCAATTTCTGGACATCCCTAACCATTTTTTGGTGTTCCATGTCGAGTATAGCCTTAATTTTGTCAGGATTGGCCTCAATCCCCCTTTTAGAGACCACATTCATAAGAATTTTCTAGATCATATATCAAAGGCGCATTTTGCAGGGTTTAGCATCATTTTCTGGTGCCTCGGCACTTCGAAAGCCTCTCTAAGGTGCTCAATGTGATCGGCCTTATCAATGCTTTTAACTAGCATATCATCAACATAGACCTCCATGGTTCTTCTAATAAGATGTTTGAATATTTTGTTAACCATCCTTTGATATGTGGCTCCTACATTCTTTAATCCAAAGGCCATAACAAGATAACAAAATACACCAAAGTAAGTGATGAAAGATACCTTGACAATGTCACCCTCGTGCATTCTGATTTGAATGTATCCACCAAAGCCATCCATGAAGCTTAACATCTCATGTCCTGCTATGGCATCTATAAGCGCATCGATCCTCGAAAGAGGGAAACAATCCTTTGGACATGCATCATTTAAATCAGTAAAGTCTACACACATTCTCCACTTGCCATTAGATTTTTTGACCATCACAGGGTTAGCTAGCCATTCGGGAAATTGAATTTCTTTGATAAAACCAGCCTCTATGAGCTTTTCCACTTCTTTCTTTATGGGTTATTGCCTTTCTGGAGTGAAATTTCTCTTATTTTTCTTCACCGTTATCTGTCTTAGATCCACGTTAAGCTTGTGAGTGTTCAGTTCGGGGTCAATCCCTGGCATATCAACAAACAAGTCCCCGTTTTCTTGCAAGAACTTTGTTAATTTTTCTTTCATAGGATCTTTTAATGAGGCCCCAATATAAGTGACCTTTTCAGGTTCTCCTGGGACTAAAGGAATTGGAACCAAGTCTTCAGCTAGTTTCCATCTTCTTTCTTCACCCGCTCTTGAATACATGTCCTCTATGGGCAAGACTTGCCCCCCAACTTCATCGGGTCTCACGGCTTCCATGTAACAACTTCTTTCCATTCTCTGATCTCCTTTTTCCTCCCCAACGGCACTTTGGTGGGGAACTTGACCTTCAAGTGATAACTCGAGGCAACAACATTAAAAATATGCAAGCCTGTTCTACCAAGGATTGCATTGTACGTAGAGGATGCTTTGATTACCAGAAAGGTTAGCATCTGAGTGGCCTCTCGAGACTCTCTTCCCATTGTCATGGGTAGTTGAATGGTTCCTTCCACTTTTGACTCCACTCCATTAAAACCATAGATTGGAATATCTGAAGGAATTAGTTGGGAATCAGTGTACCCCATCTTCACAAAGGCATCATAGAATAAGATATCAACTGATGCTCCATTATCCACCAGGACTCTTTTTACTTCTGAATTTCCTATTAAATGGGTTATGACAAGAGGACCATCGTAGGGAAACTTTATCCCTTCCAAGTCTGAGTCATTAAAGGATATGACCACCTCCGTTTCAGCACGTTTAACTGCTTCACCTAAGACTTGCATAACTTCTCTTGTGTATGCTTTCCTTGAGGTTCTTGAACTCCCTGCAGCTGTGGGTCCTCCAAAAATCATATTAATAACTGGTCCTCTAGGCTGGGGATTCATATCCCAACTATCGTTGTTTCTTCTGTTATCATCGCGCCTATCATGGCATCCATCTTTGGTCTACTTAGAAAGTTTTCCTCTTCTGATAAGGAATTCAATTTAATCCTTCAATTGTTTGCATTCATTCGTGTCATGTCCAGTATCCCTATGAAATCGATAAAACGCGTTCTTGTTTCTCTTCTCAGGGTCAGATTTTAGGGGTTTAGGCCATCTTAGGTCTCGATCCCTTTCAATATCCATCAGGATTTGGCTTCGAGGCGTATCCAGCCTTGCATATTCAGCAAACTTTGGTCCCAAGTTATTTTTCTTAGGAGGGGATTCTAAATCCTTATCTGTCTTAGAATACTTATCCCGGACATCATACTCATGATCGCCTTTTCTCTTTTTGTTATTGTTCCCATGTGTCACCACTGATATAGTAGTTTTCTTCATCCTTTCTTCTGCCTTGATATATTTCCCTGCTCTGTCTTGTAGAAGGAGCATGTTCTCGGGTGGATGCTTCAAGTAAGGATCAGTCATCCCCTGTTGTAAGGCTATCATAGCCACTTTCTCATCGAAGACTGGTACCTTCAAGGCTTCCTTGGTGAAACGGTTCAAGTAGTCCCTCAGGGATTCGTTCTTTCCCTGTTCCAGATTCATGAGAGAAGCTTAACTTTTCGCATGCACTCTTTCACATATAAACTAGCTTATGAAGGCATTGATGAGTTCTTTAAAGGATCCAATGGAATTGTGAGGTAATCGGCTATACCAACGTTGAGCCATGCCCCTCAAGGTCTGAGGAAAAGCCCTGTATTTGACAGCATCGTTGATAGGTTGCAATAACAAAGCATTCGAGAAAGTTTTTATGTGATTAGCCGGATCGCCCGCTCCATCATAAGTCTTGATGGTAGGCATCTTAAATTTCCTTGAGATGTGAGCATTCATGATTGCTTCGATAAAGGTTGTTGTCGAGTATTTTGGAGGGATATCGTTCGCAGGGAAGGACTAATATTAATATAAGCTCAAGTATACTATTTCTTAATATCTAGAATTGTAGAAGAATGATTTTGGGATTTTGTTTATAAACTAAATTAAACTAATAAGCAAATAAAATTGTTAAATTAAAGATGATAAAAAGTAATCCAGGAAATAGGGTTCTTCATTGACATTGATGAATGTCTATCAATTGTGACATACAAGTCTCTTACTCTGCTAAAAACAATCCTTCTAAAGTTTATAATGTTCTCTCCCAAGATACAATATAATACTTACAATTATGCCTTAACCGTCACTCTCATGATCAATTAATGTACAACTATAAGTTATCATGACCCAAGGATTTTCAGTCTCATAAGTCTCATATTAATCTCCCAATTAAATATTTGACTTATGTCTATCATATCATAAATTAGAATTATAACGCCTCTCCCGATTTGTTAATAACCCCTACAGACACAATTAAAGGTTAGCTACTCCCATAATTGTGCTAAGCACAGTATGACAGATTAGCAAAGTAGAGAAATCACAATACAATATTAAACAAACATCATAAACCAATGAATACTACCTAATCCCCAGATTAGAGAATTAGTTACTCATAGCAAAGAAAGAAAACAAACACATATTAATACTGAAAACCATGGTTATAAGAGTATAGAGTTAAGAAGATACAACTTGATAAAATCTCTTGAACTTGGAGTGAATCCCTTCAATCCTTGCTCAAGTTCTCTCTCCAAGTTTTCTCTCTGATTCTCGCTCTAGGTAATACACGGCCTCCTCTAATTCTTTTTACAAAACGTAATATAAAAATATTTTTAATGGATTCCATGAAAACAAGACTCATTTCCTAAACGAGATAGAATTGTAATACAAAATTCGTAGTCAGTTGTCCAGACCTGTTTCCGGGCTGCTCCACTTGAAATATGTGTATGGGCCACCTCTGAATTATAGATTTTTCTATTATCTTCGCGTGGGCTATAAAATCACCCAATTCTGATATCTACAACTCAAGTTATGGCCCAAACAGTGATTATTGTGTGCGCAGCCCATTAATTCCGAATTTAATTTTAATTTATCTCCAAATTGGACTCTTTAATCTCCAATTTTTCCAAGTTTAGGATTTCCTTGCTTCATACAATAAAACATTAAAATCTAATTAATAAAAATCCAATTAATGAAAAATATAATAAATATGAGGAATATGAGGAATATATTTATATAAAATCTATATAAATATATACTCTATCAAATATCCCCACACTAAATACTTATCCTCGAGTAAAACAATACTATCTAACTACTAACTAGTACCACTTCCGTAGGTGATCACGGTTGTATTTGGCAATGCAACAAGCCCTTTAAACCCCTAGGTAGCCCTAGTGGATGAGTAAGGTCTCGTTAGGGCCTATAGTCAATGTACCCACAAAATTCATTTAGCTCATATGAAGTAATATCGATGACAATTATGAATGCATGTCGTTATGCAACGGAAGATTATTCTATCTATATGAATGCATCTAAATGAATGCAACTACATGAATGAGAATGCAAAGAATCCCAAATATAATATTGTATGTCAAGTTAGCAATAACCTTCAGAATATGCAACAAATTTAGACACATCAAGCTCACAATATAATATCACAATGTAGTATACACAAGTACAGAGCGTGCATGTGTGCTTAGCTTAAAAATATGCGCTTTAATTCAAGAACATAGGCATACTAGTTTTAACACGACAAATCATACGAGTTAATAGTTCCCAAGTTGAGTACTAGAATAGATCTTAAACACTTTATTACTTAGAACTAGCCATCATTCAAGTTTAACAAGGGATTTCTGTCTTCTTTTTCTGCTACAAGGCATTTTTTTATTTTGCTTGGTCTATGATCAGGACGCTTCTTAGGGTATGTGAGTTACGACCACCATACGACTTCATTATCTCATTCTTTTCTCTTTTCTCTTTTTTTAGTCAAGTAATTCTCCAGTAACCCAGGGCAGTGAAAAGTCACCAAGAAATTTTATTTCTAGTACAACTACACTTAATACCAGCACATGTACCTGGATCGTCCCTTTCATATGACATTGCATTTGCCACCCATTGATCTCAAAGGAGTACTTGATACTTTGTTTGCCTTTTTTTTATTTTTAGACATTTACATCCCATGTCTCCCTTAAACTTATGCTATGTACTAAGATCAAAAGGGAATAGTCAAAATTCGAATCATCAACAAGCGGCTACCCCTCAAGATACAAGTATGTCTAAGTCTCAATTCAAAGAGCATAATAATTCCATGTAAAGAAATAAACTCTGCACTAGTGACACTACGCAAATAGTATTATTAAATGATAACAAGATATAATAAAAAATAAGTTACACATAATATCATCATAAGTTACTGACTTGGACTACTACTAATATGGGATCATGTTATGCTATGTAATGCAATAAATTTCTAAATTTAACATGAAGTGTGGGCATGCATTCCATATGATCATCTAATTATTTCTAAGGCTAAAATAAAAAAAATACATATATTACAATATTGAGAACGCATCCCCACACTTAAATGATTCATTGTCCTCAATGAATTAAGAAAAGAAAAAAATTCTAAAAAGATCCTAAAAAATACAAAAAGAAAGAAAGAAAGAAAGAAAAGAGAAAAAAAAATAGTATACATAGAAAAGTTAGAAATACTCCCCTATGCATACGCATGAAGTGCCGTTCGAAGAAGAAGTGAAGTATGCCGACTCCATCTAATAAAAATCAAGTCCAAGTCAATGCACCACGAGGAACATAATCCTGCCCATGGGCACACATATCTCTTCCTGATTCTCAAAAAACTGACTTCTGGAACTCCAAATCTGATCTCCACCATTCAGAATTTAGATATTTGAGCAAGGAAGATGCTGTCCAAAAACAAGAAAGATGATTCAACCAGAAAAATTTCTGCAAATTTTTTTACTTTAGCACCTGTGACTACCACTTAAAAAAAACACATCAAGATAACCTATGGGAGTTAAAAAAAACTAATAATAGAATCTTGGGTTGTCTCCCAAGAAGAGCTTGTTTAACGTCATTAGCTTGACGCCTGATATATCTCAAGTGGTAGAATTGGTGAGAAGAAAACAATCCCCTCTTTGCACCTGTTCACCGACTAAATATGGTTTAAGCCTTTGACCATTCACCTTAAAAACATCAGACCCCTCTCTAGTAATGTCAACAGCACCATGAGGATAAACTTTCACAATTTCAAAAGGGCCAGACCATCTTGATTTTAATTTTCTTGGAAAAAGCTTGAGCCTCGAATTAAATAATAGTACTTTCTGCCCAACTTCAAAATCTTTTCTTCGAATGTGTTTGTCATGCCACATCTTGGTCTTTTCCTTGTAGGTCACAGCACTGTCATATGCTTGGAGTCGAAACTCATCCAACTCACTAACTTGCAACAAACGCTTCGTTCCCGCAGACTTTGAATCAAGGTTCAAATTTCTTGTAGCTCAATATGCCTTATATTCAAGCTCAACAGACAAATGACAAGATTTTCTGAATATCAACCTATATGGAGACATCCCAATAGGAGTTTTAAAAGTTGTTATATATGCCCAAAGGGCATCATCGAGCTTTGTAGACCAATATTTTGTCGAAGTTGCCACAGTTTTCTCCAAAATTGATTTAAGCTCACGATTGAAAATTTCCACCTATCCACTAGTTTGTGGATGATATGGAGTCGCCACTTTTTGTGTCACACCATATTTTTTTAAAAGATCTTCAACCTGTTTATTGCAAAAGTAAGAACCCCCATCATTGATAATAGCTCTTGGAACACTATAAATCTGGTGAAAACATATTTTTATAGGAACTTTTTCACAACTCTAGCATCATTAGTAGGAGATGCAATAGCTTCAACCCATTCTGAAACATAATCAACTCCCACCAAAATATATTTGTTCCCATATGAAGATGGAAATGGACCCATGAAGTCCATCCCCCATACATCGAAAAGCTCAACTTCAAGGATAGATTGTAAATGCATCTCATTCCTTCTTGATATATTTCCTGTCCTTTGGCATCAATCACAAGTTGTGACAAAATTTCTAGCATCTTAATACATAGTAGGCCAAAAGAAACCAGATTGCCAAATTTTTGCAACAGTTTTCATGCTACTATTGTGGCCTCCACACTCTAGCGTATGACAATGTCTGAGAATATCATGAACTTCCTCATGTGGCACACATCTTCTCATCATTCCATCTGCACATTCTTTATAGAGTAGAGGNACACATTCTTTATAGAGTAGAGGTTTTTTCCAAAAATAATGTTTAACATCAAACATAAATTTCTTCCTTTGTTGATGAGTCAAATGGTTGGGAACAACACTTCCCACTATGTAATTGACAAGATCCACATACCACAGTGTAGACATATAGACTGCTAGAAGTGTTTCTTCAAGAAAAACATCATTAATGGGCATGTCATCTGCTACTACTCCATCCCCCTGCTCTAATCTTGATAAATGATCTGCAACAAGATTTTCAGAGCCTTTCTTGTCATGAATTTCAAGGTCAAACTCTTGAAGTAAGAGTATCCATCTGATCAAACAAGGCTTTACATCTTTCTTTGACATCAAGTACAGAATCGCAGCATGATCCATATAAACAATCACCTTAGATCCCACAAGATAGGATCTAAATTTGTCAAAGGCAAATAACACAACAAGAAGCTCTTTCTCAGTGGTAGCATAATTGACTTGTGCATCATCGAGTGTCTTGCTTGCATAGTAAATTGAAGGATTTCGAGGCACAAAAGCAGCGGAATAAACGCGAAAAATAAATCAAAATAGCGAAACCCTCTGCAGGATCCATGCGAAAACAAAAGATTTAATTCGGAGATAAAGAATAAATACCTTTAGAAGCTTTAACAGTTCATTAATGGAAGATTAATGGAGGTCCAAAGCTTGTTTAATCACCACGTATCCCGCTCTCGCGATCTACGCTCTACGGTATCCACACGAACACATTTCATAAAGGATTGATGTGTACTAGCACCCGAAAACTGCTTCTCTCTCTATCTTCCGCTTTTCTCAAAATGGCTAGGGTTTTAGTAAAATATGTCTCAATTATTAAATCAGCCCATAAAGAGATTATATAGAGAGAGGAATAAGTTTTCTAATTATAATCCAATTATAATTAATACTAATCCAAAATTCTAAATTATTTAATTAAGTCTCACTTAATTAATTAATTATTAATTTTGGAATTAGTTTAAGTAATTCATTTATTCTATTTATATAATTAATTAAGTCATACTTAATTAATATCATAAATAAAATAAATTACTTATTTAATTTAAATTC
>QRFB01006681.1:14572-36982 GCA_008931105.1 Oenanthe javanica
TATATATATATATATATATATATATATATATATATATATATATATATATATATATATATATATATATATATATATATATATATATATATCCGTCCTTGCTCACACTCTCATATACATTCAAAATATATTGTATCATTTATTTTAAAAATATTGGAATATGAAAATTTATTACTGGTCAAAATTATTTAACATGGATCTTGGATGCTGAAATTCATCTTAGAGCTATGAGTCTTGGTGACACCATAAAAGAAGGAAATAAAAGCTCTGAGCAAGATAAAGCAAACGCCATGATATTCCATCGTCATCATCTCCATGAAGGTTTGAAACGAATATTTGACTATCAAAGATCCATCAAACCTTTGGAAATATTTAAAAGAAAGGTATGATCACCAGAAAACTGTGACACTCCCTAAGACTCGCTACGATTGGCTTCACTTACATTTGCAAGATTATAAAAATGTAAGCAAGTATAACTTTGCGATGCTTATAAATATATCTCAATTGAAATTATATGGCGAGAATATCACAAATAAAGATATGCGGGAGAAAACGTATTCCACTTTTCACGCCAATAATATGCTCCTGCAGCAGTAATATCGTAAACGAGATTTTACGAAATATTCTGAACATATTTCAGTCTTGCTTCTTGCTAGACAAAACAATGAACTCTTGATGAAAAATCATTAAGCATGTTCAACTCGTTCAACACCATTCCCTGAAGTGAATGTTGTGACTAGTAATGATCATGGGAAAAATAAGCATTTTGGACGTGGATGAGGGCGTGGTTGTGGATTTGGACGTGTTCGTGGACATGCCCGTGGACGTGGTTTTGGGCATAGTCGAGGACAAAACTATCACAATTTCTCAAATTTTAAAAAGAAACCTCACCCACCAGAAGTTGACAAAAAATGAGGAAAAGCCTAAGGGAAGTTTGATGGACAAAAGGGTTGAGAGTATTTGTCACTATTGTGGAATGAAAGGTCATTGGAGTCGTACATGTCGTACCTCCAAGCATTTTGTTGACCTTTATCAAGCCTCTTAAAAAAATACTGAAACTAATTTCACTGAACATAATGATCCTTTGGGGATTGCCCATCTACAAACACACCTTGGAGGTGGTGATCATAACTAAGTCATGTGGAAGTCGGTGATTTCTTTGAAGATGGGAATATGGAGATGACCAAATCTGATGGTGGCAATAACTAAGTCATATATTAAGATCTCATTTTGTTTATTAAATATTTGAATCTTCATGTTGGAACTCTAAAACGATTTGTTTTAGTTTATTTTATGCAAGTTTTGTAATTTGTTTCTTTCATCAATGGAATATTTGGAAAATTACTTCTAATTTTTGTTTATATATTTGTGAAGAAATATGACCAATAGCCTCCTATCATGTATTATGAAAGACGAGGAAACATTTTGTTTGACGGATAATGCAACAACACATACAATTCTAAAAAATAAGGAATATTTTCCGCATCTCATATTAGCTAAAGCTAATGTAAACACAATATCGGGTGTGTTAGATCTTATTGAAGGTTCCAGAAGAGCAAGTATTGTGTTACCTAGTGGTACACATTTATGTATCGAGAATGCAATGTTCTCCACTTGATCAAAAAGAAATCTTTTGAGTTTTAAAGATATACGCCATAATGGCTATCATGTTAAGACGGCAAATATCTATATATTACATCCATAGTCTCAGGGAGGAAACAAATAATAGAAAAGCTCCCATCATATAAATCTGGATTATATTATATTTTTATAAATCCAGTCGAGTCATGCGTGATGACAAACAGAAAACTAGGAGATCCGACAAATTTTCTTATATGGCATGATCGTTTAGGCCATCCAGGGTCAACAATGATGCGAAGAATCATTGAAAATTCAAATGGGTATCCTTTAAAGAATAAAATTGTTCCATTATCAAAAGATTTTTCATGTGTTGCTTGCTTCCAAGGAAAATTGATAACAAGGCCATCGCCTCTAAAAGTTGTTATCGAATGTCCAACATTTTTTGAACGAATTCAAGGAGATATATGTGGACCTATTACCCCTATTAAGTGGTCCATTTTAGTACTTTATGGTGCTTATAGATGCATCGACACGTTGGTCACATGTTAGTTTATTATCCACTCGTAATGTGACATTCGCAAGACTCCTTGCTCAAATAATTAAGTTGAGGACACATTTTCCAGATCATGCAATTAGGAAAATCAGAATGGATAATGCAAAAGAATTCACATCTCAATCTTTTAATTATTATTGCATGTCGATTAAGATTGAAATAGAACAACTAGTTCCTCACACACACTCAAAATGGTTTAGTGGATTCTTTTATTAAGCGGTTAAAGTTGATTGCTAGACCATTACTTATGAGAACAAATTTACCAAATACTGCTTGGGGACATGCAATATTACATACTGCATCACTTGTCTATTTAAGACCAACTGCTTATCATAAATATTCCTCATTGCAGCTTATAAATGGTCAAGAACCAAATATCTCTCATTTAAGAGTTTTTGGGTGTGCTGTTTATGTTGCGATATCTCCTCACCAAAGAACAAAAATGGAACCTCAAAGAAGATTAGGGATATATATTGGGTTTGAATCTCCCTCAATTATTAAATATTTGGAGCCCAAGACTGGTGATTTATTCAAAGTAAGATTTGTTGATTGTCAGTTTGATGAGAAAATTTTTCCTGCATTAGGGGAGAAAAGTCAAAATTCGAAAAAGAAAGACAAGAAATTTTGTGGAATGCTGCATCATTGTCTCATTATGATCCTCGCACAAATCAAAGTGAACTTGAAATTCAAAATATTATCCACCTACAAGAAGTTGCAAATACATTGCGTGATTCATTTACTGATGTCAAAATAGTGACAAAGTCACATACACCAACTGTTAATGTTCCTTGTAAAATTAAACTTCCCAATGAAGAAAATAAAAGCATGCTAGCAAATGAGTCTAAAGCACGCCATAAGCATGGTAGACTAGTTGGATCCAAGGATTAAAATCCAAAAAAAAATAAGGAAAATGGATAAGCAAGTTTGTTCAACAAATGACATTATTCCTAATGAAATGGAATTGATCATTGAAGAGACGTCTTCAAAAGATGATCTAACACTTGAAATTATTGACAATGAAGAGATCTCAATAAATTGTGTAATTTCAGGAAAAAGGTGTAACGGAAAAGAAATTTCCATAGATGAAATATTTGCATATGCGGTTGCTCTTGACATTTATGAAGAAATCGAGGATCATGGACCCAGATCGATCTATGAATGTAAAAGAAGAAATGATTGGCCAAAATGAAAAGAAGCATTTGAGGCAGAATTGAAGTCAATTGAAAAACGTCAAGTTTTTGGACCTATTGTCCAGATACCTGCAGGTGTGAAACCCGTTAGTTATATATAGATGAGTATTTGTGCGTAAATGAAATGAGAAAAATGAGGTTGTGAGATATAAAGCATGCCTTGTTGCCTAAGCCTTCTCACAAAGATCGGGAATTGATTATGAAGAGATTATTCACCAGTCATGGATGCAACAACATTTAGATTTTTACTTAACCTATCAATTATAGAAGGGCTCCGAATGAATTTAATGGATGTTGTGACTGCCTATTTATATAGGTCATTTGATTATGACATTTACATGAAAATCCCTGATGGGTTAAAAATGCCTAAAACGTGTAGTTTTAGACCCCGAAAGGTGTACTCAATTAAACTATGAAGATCTTTGTACGGGTTAAAACATTCAGGACGGATGTGGTATAATCGTCTCAATGAGTACCTTTTAAAAGAAGGATATGTTAACAATGTCATTTATTCATGCGTCTTTATTAAAAGGACAAAAACAGGATTTGCTATCATTTCAGTTTATGTTGATGATTTAAATATCATGGGGACACATGATGAACTTGACGAGACGATTGCATAGTTGAAGAAAAATTTTGAAATGAAAGACTTGGGTAAAACAAAACATTGTTTTGGTCTTCAAGTTGAACATTTATCAAAGAGAATCTTTATTCATCAGTCATCATATATTGAAAAGATCCTTAAGCGTTTTATCATAGATAAATCATACCCTGTGAGTACACCCATAGTTGTTCGTTCACTTGAAAAGAAAATGGATCCATTTCGTCTTAGAGAAAAGGGAGAAGAACTTCTTGATCTTGAAGTACCATATTTCAGTACTATTGGTGCAGTAATGTATCTTGCCAATTGTACACGTCCTGATATTGCATTTTCTGTCAATTTATTGGCAAGACATAGTTCTGCTCCAACTCGAAGACATTGAACATGTGTGAAACAAATTTTTAGATATCTTCGAGGTACAATCGATATGGGTTTGTTTTATGCTAAAGATTCAAAAGCCGAATTAGTTGGATATGCCGACACTGGATATCAATCTGATCCCCATAAAGGAAGATCACAAACAGGTTACATATTCACATATGGTAATACTGCAATATCTTGGCGATCTACAAAACAAGCCCTTGCAGCAACCTCAACAAACCATGCTGAGCTATTAGCTTTTCATGAAACTAGTCAAAAATGTGTATGGCTAAGGTCTCTGGTCCATCATATACGAGATTTATGTGGTCTTTCACTCAACAAAGGAATTCCCACTAGGCCACTATCTTATATGAAGACAACAAAGCTTGTATCACTCAAACTAGGGAAGGCTATATTAAAGGAGATCGAACGAAACACATTGATCCAAAATTCTTTTTCACCCATGAACTTCAACAAATGGGAGAAATAGATGTCTGTCAAATTCGTTCATGTGAAAACCCAACAGATTTTTTCACAAAAGCATTTCCTACATCTTCTTTCGAGAAATTGGTGCACAAAATTGGATTGCGCAAACTTCAAAATATATTATATTCATAGTCATATTGAAATGAGGGGGAGATGTGATATACTCTTTATTTTATTATATATATAATACATGTACTCTTTTTCTTTTATTAGAATTTTTCCCACTGAGTTTTTCCTAGTAAAATTTTAACGAGGTATGATGTTTGTATAAGTCATCAAAGAGGGAGTGTTATGTATTATTGGATGAACTTTAGCCTTTCACATTTCTCTCATTAACAAGAGTGACGTTTAACTTTTCATTACCATTGTAACATATATTTACATGGCCTATATAAAGGCTTGTATGTGCTTGAGTATTGATATGAAATGAAATACAATGGTCTACTTTCTCTCTACTACTTTCTAATTGCCTCAAGTATTCTATATATACAACAAAATGATATTTTTTCATGACTACATACTATTTTGTCAATTTAATTAAATTCTCTCAACTGTTTGACCTTCCTCTTTCTTTATATAGTAGTATTATGAAATATTCAATTACTGTGTACTTGTAATTTAAAAAAAAATCCGTTTTCACTTTTGAAACCATAATTCTAAAAATAAAAATACAAAATGATACTCCCTCCGTCCCACCCAATTGTTAACGTTTCGGAGAGAAGGTCCGGCACGCATTTTAAGGTGCATATAAAGTATAGTTCCATAACTTATTTTTAAAATTTTCTTTTTCTGAATAAAAATTAAAAAATTTAATTGGGTGCCGGACCTATACTTTATATGCACCTTAAAATGCGTGCCGGACCTTCTCTCCGAAACGTTAACAATTGGGTGGGACGGAGGGAGTATCATTTTGTATTTTTATTTTTAGAATTATGGTTTCAAAAGTGAAAACGGATTTTTTTTTAAATTACAAGTACACAGTAATTGAATATTTCNATAACAACTTAAATCTTGGACATCGTTGCCAATTGTAGCAAGGGGGAGTGTCATCTGTCCAACTAAACCACCTTTGCATAAATCGAATTTTTTGTCATGTCAAATTGCAAGTAGTTATACATTTTCCTAATAAATTAAAATGGCAACATAACATTTTTATGTTTTTATTCACTGCATTCATACTTTCTTTTCTTTAATTACTTTCACACTTTAGGCATTTCCAGTTGAGATACTGCTTACCATTAAGATGGGAATAAGGCCTCATTTGGGCAGAGTTATAAGGTTTTCAGTTTGATGAGATTTAAAATGTTAAATATTTTGAGATATAAGAGAAAACTATCTACAAATTTTTTATCATAGATATGGTTATAATGGAGTGATACCGAAGATCGTTTAGCCATAATAAAACGTTATACTCTTTGGTTCTAGAGATATATTAAACTTTAATCTTAACTTCCTGGCATCTGACAATACAAAACAGTTGGAGAGAAAATAGAATTAAAACAGTAAAGTATATTGCATGTTTCTTCTCTGAGCACCTTGTTACCTTTCAAAATTGAACGACTATTTCCATAAAACATTAAAATTGCAGGCCCAGTCACATACTTCAGTCAAATGAAACTTTTCTTTCAATATTCGAAGCTTATTTATGAAAATACTCTAGTTCATTTTGCTGGACTTAATATAATTCTTTATTACAATAATAGTGTGTTTCAAAAGAAAATAATATATATATATATATGTACGAGACTTATTGATTATGTCATGCGACAAAGTTATCTTCTTTATATAAAAGAAAATTAAAAAAAAACACTTTAAGAAAGTTTTCAACAAATTTGTTTATCCTATATCAACTTGTTAGTTTTGAATAACTAACAAAGCACTAATCAATGATCGTTAGAAATGGAGGTAGAAATCGGAAGTACGGGGCACAGGAGTCATGATTCTTGAAGAGAAACTAAAGACTACTTCGTAATGAGGTTCTGCTCTTAAGTTATCAGTTCTCTTAAAATCTCAAAAGCTCATTTGTGGGTGAAGAGTGGATCACGGGCGTCCAACCTTGGGGCTGTGACAGGGAGTCGGGTGTTAAGAGACTGACTTGTCAGGATCATATATATTATTATAACATCTGCAAGGGGACAATGAACCCCGAAGAAGATGTACAAGCATTTTAAAAGATAAAATTGAATCTGTTGCATAAACTCATCCTGTATTAACTAACATTTTAAGAGATAAAATTGAATCTGTTACATAAACTAATTCTCTATCATCCTGTATTGGTCAGTTTAGACCATCTTCAATGGATGACACTAAAATAGTATTATTTTGACACTATTTTAGTGTCAAGATTACATAATTTACAAAACCAACTCCAATGGTAGTTACATTATATCCTACACTATAAAAAATCTTTTACACTATATCCTACACTATAAAGATTATTTTACTTATTAAAATGATAAATAATTGAATTTTGGGACTTAAAAGGGATGAATTTGTTTTTGTTAACAAATATGAGGATATAGTTGAAATTTTGAAAAGCGCCAAATTTGGTGTCAAGATGACGCCAAATTTGGTGTCAAGATGACGCCAAATGTATGTTTGACATCAAATTAGGTGTCATTCTAATTATTTAGTGTCATTTTTACACTATTATAGTGTCCCACTGAAGTTGATTTTACACTAAAATAGTGTCAAAATGACAGTATTAATTTTAGCGTTTTAGTGTATCATTAGAGATGCTATCATTTGCCTTTCTATAACATAAAACAACAGAACATTTAGTAATATTACACGTTCCCAAGTGCTGTGATTGGTAAAAATATATAAGAAAACTTATGAATTTCACAGAAACGGGGAAATAAAACATAAACTTGAGTTGCTAAGGAAGCCAGAGTTGGCATATTACAAAAGAAACAATGTTATGAGTACATATAACTCAATTGGTTTCTCCTCCTCGCGCCCCGTAATTTTTAAATTAGACTTCCAAATTGAATGAGTATTTGAGGGTTAGAGCTTTACCCAATATTATCAACTCAGGGTTTTCGTAGGACCAGCTCACACTAATGTTTACTAATTTTCTCCCATAAACATTTTATAACACAGGATATGCTATGTAACCTATACATTTCTAAAGATATAATTACAGAGACATAGAGCATGTAACTGAAACGATGTGAATGCTAGTGTAGGTTGTACTTATCTTCTACAAATTTTGAAGCCTTCCCATTAAGCCTTCCATGAGATTGACAGATGGAGCACATAGTGTAGAAATATATTACCCTGCGAATCATGGATCCATACAAAATACAACACTAAGCCAGAAAGAAAAAACAATCAGGAAGATAAATGTTAAAATTGCAATTGTATTTTAGGAATTTGTCCTCTGATTTGGCTTTAGAGACCTTACTTGCATATAAGTTAACTCCATTCCCCCATAGAAGTATAAATTGAATTACATAAACACAAGTTGAATTCACATAGTATAAACTAGATATATATATATATATATATAGAGAGAGAGAGAGAGAGAGAGAGAGAGAACAGATAGGCATGTAGGGTTCTTCGTTCTGAAACTTTGAGTTGACACTTTGAGTTATTGAATTGTGTTAAGAGGTGTGGACTTTGCTATCAATCAATTAATCAGAGAAACGATAATACCTTCCTAGAACCAGGCATAGAAAACTTTGCTATAGAAAAAGAGTTAGCTGTATGGAAGTCATCTATTCCACCACTCCGATAAAGAATATCACTCAACTTCACAAGTGAAATCATATTTAAAACCACTTGCGACAAGCTCCTAGACAATAAACACAGTGCACAAATTAGCGAGACCTGCTAAATGATCCTCGGCATACAACCCCCTATAGCATATAGTATATACATTTTGTAGAGGTTGTAAGGCTACAATGATTTTTAGTTATCTGATCTAACTGGCGTTTCTAGCAAGTTAATACAGTTGGTAGGATTAAAAGATGATTTGTAGCATGACCCCATAATCATATATTATTACGAAGAAGCAAGAACAATCCATCTGCTATAATTGACTGGTATAATTTTGTAATACAAAAGATTATACCTGAAATGAATAATAATCGAAAAATCTCGACATCTAGCTAGATGACTTATCATTCTTGGCAGCTAAATTGTTTTTAAGAAGATTGTTATATTCATCTAGCTCCTCATAATATATATCCCATACACAACGAACACATCCGCTGCCGCAGCAATCCCCAGGTAACGGTTTCTCCGGCGGCGGCGGCGGAATCTCCGCCGTCTCTGCTTCTTTCCCCTTAACAACAACATTGTTATTATTGTTATTGTCCGACGTCGTAGTTTCAGATTGACTAATGATATTTTCTTTATCGGACATGATTAATTGAGGGGCTATCTTGTTGTTGTTGGTGTTGACACAAAAGAATCTTGGGAATGGTGAAAGATCGGAGAAATGATTGGTTGTGAATCGAGGGAAGTTGAGGTGTTTCCTGTTAAAGACAGCGGTGGCGCCGCTGTGAGGATCATGTTGGTGGAATAAGGGTGGATTAATTTTGACCAATGCTTTGGTTTTGTTGTGTATTATAAGTTGGAGGGGGGTTTGTATATAAATGAGATTCATAGCCTGGACCGAGTATTTGATCCTACGGAAACAAAGCCCATTTTGTTCAACACGGATGACTAATTGCATAGATATCGCATTCCAAACCTATCTTTCTGGAATCTTTGCTTGAGTGAAGAGAACACTTTGTTTAGCCTTTGTCTATCAACCCAACTATCTTCATCCTCTCTAGAATCAATAATTTTATCTGCAGCTTTACTGAGATTGAATTCAGATAATAGTGATGAGTTTACTGTTAGTCTCTTGATCCTTCGGAGAATTTCAGTATTGTGAATTTTGAAGTCTTCCGTTTTGACTTCAACATTGTCAATTAAGATTATCAGAGGATTTAAAGAAACTAGAGACTTGTATGAAGAGCTCCTTGAGTTTGTCTCATTGAATTTAGCAGCCTCAAAATCCTTTATGGCTTCAACAATCTTCTTCTTGATTTTATCCACATCCCTCTGAACTTTAGCAATTTCTTCTTTCCTTGTCTCCTCCTCCTTATCTCTCATTTGTTCTCAGTTTCATTTTCTTTATCTCCTTCAAAGAAATCAAGTGTTTTTCTTTTGAGATCAAAGACTTCAAAGTTTGTTACATTGGATAGTTGCACTTTGATTAGGGGTTAAATCTCAAAGTGCTCACTGAAGTGAGAAGCTGATATCAGATTAGTCACTCTAGTTATTGGCATCTCACTTGTACCATTATAGGTGATAATAATGACAAGACCGTTTGTTTGACTTGTTGACCTAACGAAAAACGTTAAGATCGTAACGGAAGAAATTGGTGGACAGACGTGTCAACAAGTGGCAGGTTACGTGGATTCCAACTAAGCCCTTTTAATGTATAATTCGGTAAATATTAAATTGGTAATATATTATTATTAATAATACTTTTGAAATAATATAGATTTTGATTCTTTTTATAGATTTAGGTCCTATGAAATCGATTTATTTTATAAAACATGATTTTTATTTCTTTTTGATTTCATATATTCCATAACATAAAAAAAACTATCAATATTTAAAAGAAATTTAAATTTATTTTCTTCTTAATTGAAATTTCTTGATTTATACATAAAATAAAAAAAATGAGATTTTTTAAATTTTTTATCAAATAAAGAATAGAAAGATTAAGATTTGAAAAGATTTTTAAAAAATAAAAATAAAATCAGACTAAGATTTTTTTTTTAAAATTTTAAAATCAGAATTTTTTTTAAAAAAATTAAAATCAGATTAAGATTTGAAAAGAATTTTTTTTTTAAATTTTAAAATCAGAATAAGATTTTTTTTTTAATTTTAAATTTTATAAGCAGATTAAGATTTGAAGAAAAAAAATTAAAATTCTAAAATCAGACTAAGATTTTTTAAAAAATTTAACATTTTAAAATAAGAAATTTTTTTAAAAAATTTTAAAATCAGATTAAGATTTGAAAAGAATTTTTTTTAAAAAAAAATTAAAATCAAACTAAGATTTTTTTAAAAATTTTAAAATTTTAAAATAATATTTTTTTTTAAATTTTAAAATCAGATTAAGATTTGAAAAGAAATTTTAAATTTTTAAAAAAAAATTAATTTTTTTTATCAAATAAAAATTTTATTTTAAAATTTAAATAATAATTTAAATTTATTATTTTGCTAATTGGAAATTTTGGATTTATATATAAATTTAAAAAGAAAATTTTAGATTAAGCTTCATTTTATGTCTTATTTCATTTAATACACTGGGTCAGCTTATTTGGACGTCAT
Source organism: Oenanthe javanica (assembly GCA_008931105.1). Classification (NCBI taxonomy): domain Eukaryota; kingdom Viridiplantae; phylum Streptophyta; class Magnoliopsida; order Apiales; family Apiaceae; genus Oenanthe; species Oenanthe javanica. Next base: position 25,680 of record QRFB01006681.1, read on the forward strand.
GTCACCTCCAACCTGTTTCCCCGTTTGTCTCAGTTAAGCCACATCAATTTCTGTTAGGTCAACAAGTCAAATACACGATCTTGTCATTACTGTCAACTATAATGGTACAAATGAGATGTCAATAACTAGATTGAGTAATCTGATATCATCCTCTCACTTCAGTGAGCACTTTGAGATTTAACCCCTTTGATTAGCTCAACAATCTTTGGTTCTTTCTTTACTAACACTTTAAACTCTTCAGAGGTGATTGTCTCGGCAGATTCACCTGTGTTGTATAATATATTTCTATCAGGATTTCTGAAAAGACATTTTTATGTTCTTTCATAATCAACTTTCTTCTCATATTCCTTGTTATTCTTTGACTTGATAATTCTTTGGATTGTAGGAATGATTTTATGTTCCTCATGATAAGGATACTTAGACAATTGTTCCTCCAACTTGATTAGTAATTCAGAATTCTTATCCTACAAGGAATCCATACTCCAGAATTCTTTGATCTCTTTTTCATTTTCAAACATCAGTCCAACATAGTAGATGACTGGTTCAGGTTCTGTAACTTCAACATCATCTAAAGGATGAGGCTTGAAAGAGTCCATCAATCCTAGGAATTTTCTAATTAGCAATCCTCTGACGACCTGAGTCTTGATGTTTGTCTCTTTTATGAATAACAACATTCTTCTATCCATGAATTAGTCAATCTCCTTCATTTCATAACTCATTTCTTCAATTTGCCCATTAGAGTAGAAAATATTTACCTTGTTCAGTGTGTTATACTCAGATCACTCAATAGTAACTTTAGCAATTAAATCTGCCTTGGTTTCTGCTAAGTTGTTAATTGTTGGTCCCCTAACATCCAGACATTCTTCTTCAACCATATCAGTAAACAGATTCCATCTTCAGATGCTAGGAAAACTCTTTTTACATGCTCTACTGGCCATGGACTTGGTTAGTTCAGTTCGGTAAGCTTCATCACCAATTGGCCTGTTTGCATTTGCCTTGACCTTTATTTTCTTGACAGTACCTTCCCCTTTATTACTCCTTACAACATCTTTGGAAGTTACTGTCAAATTGGTTATGACAGTAAGTTCAGGCTCCTTGACAATAGGTTCTGGTTCTGTGACAGTATATTCCTCCTTATCACTCTTGACAGTATCTTGCATGACAACATCTTTCTTGTCAGCTTTAAAACCCAGAACCATCAGCTTCAGTACTCTACCTTCAATTCATCTGTAAACTTATTTTCATCTTTATTTGCTTCTTCATCCTTATTCTAAGCCCTAGAAGTCCCTTCATCACTATTGTTATTGGACTTAGAGCTACATGCACCTCCATCAGGCTTTCCATCATCATTTTCATCATCTATTCTTCTTTGATATTTTCTTCCTGATCTCTTAGCTTTATTTTCATCATAATTTCTCATATCCTCCTCTAACACACTTATAACGTCAATTCTTTCTTCAAAAGTTGGAAGCTGCTTAAAGTAGTTAAAGGCTTCTCTTACAGACATTGGCCTACACAATCCAACCCTTTCCAGATTCATTGATATATACTTTCCATCGGTAGAGTTGCTAAACTTTATGTATAGTGGATCGTGAGTTATTTCAGGAAACTTTTCAACTATTAGATTCTGTAGAGTTCTTTTCAAATTTTCATTCAACCAGGATTTGTTTGTTTTGAACTTGAGTTTAATAGCTTCAATAACAGCTATTTCTTGTCTATCCAAGTACCCCATACTCATGAACCAGCTGAATCCACCTTCAGTCCTAACAGAGATCACCCATTTGTTGCTTTTTGACACCATCACAACAACTCCAACTGTTGACTGTCTCATAACTTCAGAAAATTTTCCAGGATCTCTGTTTGAGGATTTTCTTATATCATCAATTCTTTCATTGAAACTAGCATCTTGAAATACTCTACTATTCTCATTCTCATCCACCATCAACAAAGAGGCTTCTTCATCATCCAAATCCTCATTTTCTTCAACAATGAAGTCATCAATGTCAACATTAAACAATTTATCCTTGCCTTTGTCAGCTACATGAATAAGGATCTTCACTACACCCTCCTTGATAACAATTCCTTTCTCCTTAGGCTTCTGCACCTTATCACCTCCAAGCTTTTCAGACATCTCAGTAGCCACCTTGGATTATAATGCCAATTGAATCTCTCTCTGAGATGCATCTTGTGTCTCCTTATCACTCCTTACTTCCTTACTTGCATCATCAGCCACCTTATCACTCCCAACAATTTCAGTACTTACAAACACAGTATCCTTCTCCCCCATAGTTGAGTTAACAGCTACAGGGATTGTGAATTTTGTATCAAACTCCTTCAATCTATCAAAGACAGCCTGGAAACCCTCATTCATTGATTTTTCAGAACTTTCCATCTTTTTCACCAACTTTATTTGATTTCTCCCTACAGTTGCCACTTTCTTTGACAATTTGGACACTTTCTTGGAAAGGGATTGAAACCTTCCATCAGCTTATTTAATTGTATATTTGGATTTTGGGGATTTTAGGATGCTCACACTCTCTTATTTTTTCTGGATGATCTCATCATCCCTCACATTCTCACTCTCAAGGCCTAATGCCTTAGATAATATGGTTCCCTCTTTTATTTTTTCTTGGCCATGCTCAAGGCCCTCTCTTTTTCCAGGGTCTTTCTCTACCTCTCTTTTCTTTTAGACTCACTTCTCTCTTTTCTTTTTCTCTCCCTCACTCAACCTAGGTGCAAGGGACTGAGTAGGTACACCTTGCATAATGGATTTAGAATGTACCTTTAGGAGTATGGAGATGGGAAGAGTATCATCCATTTGAGATGTGATGTCTTGATTTTGATTATTGACAACATCTTGAGTATCTAAGTTACTATCCGGAGGAGTGACAGTAACTTTATCTTTAACAAATACAATGGCTGTGACAACAACTTTTGATTGTGAAGTAGTTCCAATGGATGTGTGATGGCTTCTACACTCTGAGCAGAAGGTTCTTGTGGATCACTTGGTGGTTGTTCATCCCTGGTTTGAAATAAAGAGTTGATGGTGGGCTGCTCCACTGTTGCAAAATGAGAAGCTCCATAGTTGAAAGAGCTTTGTTCCACATTTTCTAACCTAACATTGTGAATTTCTTTAAGCGTAGGCTCATGTTGAGTGGTTTCAACATGTTGTGCAGAATCTTTATAGGTTGTCATGGGAGACTGGCCAAGTTCATTAAATTCCTCCTGTTGAGAGGAGATACCTAGAAGTGTGCTATTTTCCTCGTTGAGTTCTGTGTCCTTTTGAGAGGACATATACTGAGTTACAGAGGTTGATACCCTAGCCTTCTTTCCCTTAGGCACTACAGGGCCCTCTGTGGGTTCTGTAATCTGAATACCACCCTTATTTGCTGCATCTATTGCAGTTTCACCACCTATCTGTGGAACAATTTCTAACCTAGGTGTAGTGGTTCTTTTCCTTTTAGAAACCTAGTCCTTTTGAGAGGAACCAGGCCCTTGGCTAACACTTTTAGAATGTTTGGAGACTCTAACAGACTTAAAAGGTAGTGTGTATGGGTTAGGAATAGTGAGGCAACACCATTCTCATCACTCAGGGAGAACACAATAAAATCTCCAACTATTTTTAAATTGTGCAAGGTTATTATAGATTTCATGTAATCAGTAATAAACAGGCTCAATTGAGAATTTACTGGTTTACTGGTTAAAATAAAGTGGGTATTCTTTTTGAGTGTTGGTGATTCCATGCAATGAACATTATCTAGGTTAATTATGCCTACTACAGAATTAATAATACATATAAAGAACTTTGGATAGAAAATTACCGGCTTTCTAGCATCTTTCTTTCCAAGCACCAACTTGAACTGTTGCATCATCATCTTTCCAATGTCTATTTTGTAATTGTGTACCATGGAATGCACAATTTTTCTAATGTAAGCTGGGACCTCATTCCAACCACTCATTTTGCTTGACATTGCTTCAGTGACAACATCCAGAATCATGTTTCACTCCTTATTTAGGTACTTTATATCCATTCCTCCAATCGGATACCACTAATCATTATTTAGGCTTGTTTTGGGTCCTGTATACCCAACCATCTTGAAAAAATTGACAAGTTGAGAGTCACTTGCAGGCTCCTGAAAAGGTGAACCTTCTTCAGCTACAGTGTGGAGAGTAGTGTTGATGTGTAAAGACTCAATGGTGTAAGAGATGCCATTGATCTGAAACTTGATGGTGCTTGAGTCCTTCTCCCCCTCACAAGTTGCAGAGGTCCAGAACTATGACAGCCTAAGAATTTCTAGCATTGGGCTTTGATTTAGGGCATATGAGATATAAGAGTTATTCATGAAACCAATAAAAGGTTTGAAGGGTTCACTACCTTCACCCACAGAGGCCATTGTGGTGAAGTTGGTCTGAGCTAGAGAACAGATGATTTGAGGTCCATACATGATGATAGATTAGAAAGATTAAGAAATTTAGAGAGAAAGAGAATGAAAAAGACTAAGTTACAGAGAGAGTTTGAAGTTTTAGAACGTTTAAGAATTAGAGAGTTTAAGAAGAAGTAAGAAATGAATGCAATTTTAAAGATTTATTTATATGAAATGAAAAAGAAACTGTCAAGATAGAATGACAATCGATTAAATTGACAGTTATAATTGCTTCAGTCCATTCCTCGTTTGACAGTAACTCCTCGAGTGATCGACAGTAACTTATCACTATATGACAGTATAGATAAAATATATTGTCAAGACACTTGACAATATTTTTATTAACACCATATGAAATAAGTTATTGAAAATAAATTAGTTAACCTCTCAGTGAAATTTAATCATGTGTATCCACTGTGATAGAAATCAAATCACCTTAATAGACCATTAATTCACAGTGAATTTCAGTTAACTAAAATTTTGATCACTAAATCAACTTACTACTGAATTACTTTAACATGATAAATTTAGCATACCCAATTCACTAACTAGCCTGTTGAATATTTTTTCATCCAATGGTTTGGTGAAAATGTCTGTAAGTTGCTTCTCTATGGGCACATATAATAGTTTAATTGTGCCTTGCTCCACATGCTCTCTAATGAAATGATGTCTAATGTCAATATACTTAGTCTTGGAGTGTTGAACAGGATTTTCTGAAATAGCTATTGCACTTGTGCTGTCACAAAAGATGAGAATTCCTTGCAATACAAAACAATAGTCCAACAGTTGATTCTTCATCCAAAGTAATTGAGCACAACAACTACCAGTTTCAGAATTCCTTGCAATACAAAACAATAGTCCAACAGTTGATTCTGCATCTTATACAGTTTCAGAAGCATGTATCATATACATACTGATCATATCCCAGTTAACAGATCATGTCCAACACAATCTGTCCACTGGTTTATATCACTATACAAACTGACCCTCATGCATAATATACAAATCGCAATAAGGCATATAAATCATTCATGAAAAATCATTAACATGCTAAAATCATCATCTATGTACTCATCATATGAATAACCAGATACACATTATGTAACAGTTTTAATCATACATCAACATGACAGCATGCATATTAAATCTCATACATAGGCAGTATCAATATACATGCATGGCATATCATATACATACTGGAATATATTGAAAAACTGTTAAACACGTAACCAAATATTTCTATTATACACGTAGCTCTGATACCATTGTTGGGATCCGGGCATATATATGCAGCGGAATTACGCTAAATACAAAAAAAATAACGAATCCCAAACGCAGGATCCGTGTATAATTGGCGGATGATTATGAAGAATCAGATGTGTACCTTATTAAAGCTTTCCTTATGATGATGACAGAGGTCCAGAAGCGATGAATCACAGCAGCCCTTCACAAAGATCTGCTCTCTATCGGTATCCACACAAACGTCGTATCGTCTAATGATCACCGGAGTTAGGTACTAGCCTGTTTCTGCCTCTTTGTCTCTCTCTTTCTCTAGCCCTCAAAAGACGTAGATCTCCTAGAGTTTTTCTCAAAAATGAAATTATAAAAACTGATACATCTTTATGTATATATAGGGGAGAGAAGGACTTGGGCCAAAACCCTAATCTGATTAGACCTTTTAAAACCCATTCAGATTTCGGATTTATATTATTATTAAATTTGAATTCTAATATGTATATAATTAATCAAGTCTCGCTTAATTAATTAAATAAATAAATTCGAATTAATAATAATAACAGTATTTAAATTCATAATTTAAATAACACTCCGTTTAAACGTTCTTTGTGTGTGACCCTTTAGGTTATTATTACGTTGGCAATAATTTTATTTTCTAATAATAAAATTATAAACAATGAGCGGCATCTAGTAATACATCATTGCTACCCAAGTAATAATAATAATTGGTGATTCAATTAAACCTTTCGTGAATAATGTACAATGTAATATAATCCCTTTAACCTTATATTATAGATCAAACTCGAGGCATGTATTGTGTCATCCTCTTCAACGTTTAATCCGGGTTTCCTTGATCAATGAGTAGACTATTAATCAAATCAACATTTGAGCATGGCCATGCATTTTATAGTCTCACTCAATCAAGAGGTCAATAATATCACTCCTAAAATAGGAGGGTTAAATCCTATATCTATCATTCATATTTCCCATACGACTCATAGTATACCCAATGTCCACCTTTATCATTACCCGGTTAAAGATAACTTTAAGTGTAATCAAACTATATTAATTCTCGTATAGAAATATAATGATTTCAAGTCAAATGATCATTACATCATTATCACAGTGAGAATTTCTTATGACACTTATTAACATGTAGATTCTCACAGCGGGTCTGTCCAGTGCCATGCATTGAGACATGCACTTATGTTCTTGACTTTAGTATCACCATACCTATGACCAATGAGATGTGGTCATCNTCAGTCAACAAACATGCTAGTCTTATTGCATTATTATTATCCTTAAATAATAATACTCGACTAGGGACTTTTAGGAATATAATATTGTTCATATAATCTCATTTTTAAGTCACATACTTAAAGATATATAATTCGCATTAATATTCCAATGACATTTATTATGCTTTCAATTTATAACGCAGTAAATAAATATATAATAAATATTAATTAAATAATCAAGTAAACATAATCCTTAATTGTTTATCATAAAGTATTATCTTTAGGACACCAATACTAACAACATAGTGATCAAAATATTTTTATTTATTCGTTTATGTATTTAGCGAGATTATTCATTAAATTCATTTATTCAAATTAGAATCTAAAAAAATTATTTATTTATCAAAATTATTCATTTATCGAACATTTATTTATCATTTATGAGACCGTACTGTGATAGAGATACTAGGAATAGACATACTCTCCGTTCCACAAGACCCGACCTCGATCCAAATCTTTTTCTATTTAAACAGAAAATTTGAAAAAAAATTATACTCCGTAGCACTTTTTGAAGTGACCGATGTCTATCAATAAGTGAGACACATATAAGTTGTCCGGTCTGTTTAACTTATCTTATAAATAATTTATAAATTAAAAATATATATATATTTTTTAATTTATAAATAACTTATAAGAGATAATATATGATATATCTGCCCCATATCACAATTCACAATTTCAAATCTAATCCTATAAATATATCCCATATACAAATTTGAAGCTAGTTGTATAATAGGCTGTCCCAAAACTTGTTATACTTCAAGCTCAGAAAAAGCGCTGGCCTGGACCAGTTCGGCCTACGTGATATATTTCATGAGACGTTTAGGCTAAGCCCATGTATAATTTTTGCATTGTTCACTTAGCCTTGTCAAATAATACTCCGTCGTATTTGTCAAATACTTGGTTCCAAATATATGTGCAAATTGCAATCATCAAATTCAAATATCGTACATCAGAAGGCTCTCCCATGGATTAACCAACTTCACGAGACTTGTATCGTTAGATATAAGTCACTGAGCCCAAAATCAAATCTCATCAATATCGTATCACATGGCAAAGGTCACAGCTTACATGGGATTTTATACAAATTTAAAGCAACGTTTCATAAAGTCCGGTTCATGCACATTTATTTAACGGCAAGATGAAGATGACGAGGGATGGAGAATGGACCAAATCCTGTAAAGTGTACACACATATTATATAACAGGAGTGTTCATAGGTAAGGTTGGCTGAGTTTGAGGTATTTTTTTATCCAATCCGATTAGTTCGGTTTTAAAATTTTTAATCTATTATGTTAAAAAATATTATACAACCTAACACTACCCAATTTAAATCGGTTTGGGTCGGGTTGGTTCGATTTGATCGGTTTATAACTAATATTAAAACTTTATATTTTCACATATCTCAACATAAATTGCGATAATATAATTTACTATCTCAACATAAATGAAAATAAAATTAAAACAACACTAAGGAAATATGTTCATAAATAGTCAAACTTATAACTAATCTAATAAATATTTAAAATTTAAAATATATAATTATTATTATATTAATATCTAATATATAAATTATTATGAAAGTATAAAATGTCGGATGTAATTATATATTATGTAGCATATAATATATACGTATCGGGTTGGGTTGGGTTGGATAAAATAATTTTCAACTCATACTCAACCCAATTAATTCGAATTGAATTCTTTTTAACCCAACTTAATATCGAATTTTTTATTTTCGATTAAATCGGTCGATATAAGGATCCGTTTGGATCGGGTTTTACAACTCATGAACACCCCTCTCATATATGTATAGAAGTTGATATATGAACACTACTCTACAAGTAGAGGTTGGAAACTTATTGTTGGGTGTTACTTAATAACTACACAGNTGGTGTTACTTATTAACTACACAGAAACAATATGACAATTATATAAACAATTAAAAAGAATAGGCAGATTAACCAATTAATAAAACAAACAAATCACGAAGGTCGAAACAAGATATATAAATCAGTAACTGTAAAGACAAGAGAAAAGATAGAATATTTAGCTCTAACAGAATCTTTAAGTATACACTGATAGAACCAATACAACTGCTGAGTCGTCAAGGCTTGCAAGAAGTTTTGACTGTTCTTGAAGAGATAATTGCCCTACTACGATGTGTTAGATTGCAGCAATATCACTTCTAGGATAAAACATCACAGAGTACTTTGTTCACAGACATGTAGCACTCAACTGCGACCTGCACATCAGTTTGTCCAGAAAACCTATGTATAATTTGTATAATATGTGTGTGAGAGATATTGAGTATAGCTGCTAGGTTTTTCTCAGACTTGTATCAAAACTTGTTTCCTTGTCACATGTTTTTTTTTCTATGTGCAACGTTTTTCTGTATATATAATATACTAAAATGTAACAAGAGATAAAACATTAATTAAAATAATTATTCTGACTTTAAGTGCCTTTAATAGAATATATTTCAGCAACAGTCATCAGAGTTTAGCTAAATTCTGATAAGGCACATCAGAGTTTATAAACTCTGACCACCAGTTTCATTAGAATTTATCTGTAAACTCTGACCATCAGAATTTCCATCAGAGTTTATAAACTCTGACATGACCATCAGAGTTTGTTAAACTTTGACTATCAGTTTCATCAGAGTTTATCAAACTCTGATGAGCTAGTTCATCAGAGTTTATTAATAAACTCTGACCCAGCTCAAGTCACAGTATATATATATATACTCTGACAGCAAATTTGTATACACTGACAGTAATTTTGTATACACTGACAATAACCAGTATACTCTGACAGTAACTTTGTATTCACTGACAGTAACTAGTATACTCTGACAGTAACCAGTATACTTTGACATTAATTTTGTATTCACTGACAGTAACTAGTATACTCTGACAGTAACTTTGTATACTCTAACAGTAACTTTGTATACACTGACAGTAACCAGTATAATCTGACAGTAACTTTGTATACTCTGACAGTAACTCTGATTCAATATTCATATTAACATAATATTTAAAGTCATAATTAAATTAAGTAATCATGTGAAAACAACTCATTTTAACTCTTTCAAACAAGCAACTTCTACTCAATTTATCTGTGGATTACACTAAGAAAATTTCTTAGATCCAAACATGAAAGTTTAAGTTCTCATAGGAAGGAACAATATCCATCAATTAGTTTCCGGAAATTACATCAAGAACACATATATAAAATATGTTTTAAACTTTCCATTTTCTAACATTTATGGTCCTGTCACCTGTGTCTGTGTAAATAAGTTGATATATATGTATAGAAGTTGATATATGAACACCCCTGTTAGATATGTATAGAAGTTGATATATGAACACAACTCTAGAGGTTGGAAACTTATGCTGCTGTCACCTGTGTCTGTGTAAATAAGGCTACTGGTTTCCCTATTTTTTTATTAATCATAAAAGATTAAGTTAAACCCGTGAAACACAAATAATTAGCTCTCATTTCAAAACTTTAATACGAAAAATTTATTAGTTTATTTATGAGCTATTCGCAACAAAAATCGATCAACTATTACCCTTTTTGCATTTTAACCACTAAACAAGATTTCTGTAAAATAAACCGACCAACTTAGAGAAAATAAATAGTATGTGTATCAATATTTGCTAAGAAGTATATTAATTTTGTTATTAGGAAACCTATTTCACACAAAATTTATTTTAGAAAAAAATAAATATTTGCACTATGCATTTAATATACTCTACCAGACTAGCANAAAATAAATATTTGCACTATGCATTTAATATACTCTACCAGACTAGCACCCATTCTTGCTGGATTAGAGTATCTCCAAGGGTAATCCCTACTATAATTCCCTAATATATAATAATATAATGATTACCTAATATATAGGAAACTAAAAAGTCGTTTTACTCAAATGGTATTTCCTATAATTTAAAAAATAATATTTATTCAATATTTTAGGTAATATAGGTAAGGAATGAGATGGTTGGAGCCCATATATGTTGAATTATAGAAAAGAAAAGATGATGTTGCATTATATGGAAACAAATGAGGAATTCCCCGATGTATAGGGAAGTTCTTTCTCTTACCTATAATTTTTTGGTAAAGACTTGCATGGTTGAAGTAGAATTTTTGTTACTAAATCCCTATAATAATCTATGTGGCACTAAATATTATTGATAAGGAGGGTAGAGACTTGGAGATGCTCTTCGTAATTTAACTTTTAGTCACCAAGCAACTAAATTAATTAAATCATGCAAAACAAGATAACTGTTCGAAACACCAGAAGGCCATGTTCTCATATTCTGAAATCCATTCCATTATTG
>QRFB01006682.1:0-21480 GCA_008931105.1 Oenanthe javanica
ATACCTGTCTTTAATTGCTTGCTTATCGTTGTCTGCATTTCATACTTGATATTATTCCTTCTTATTTGTTATTAGCAAGATTAGTGATAATTTATCAAGTTGCATTCAACCCATCTTCTGCAACACTCATACTGTTTAAAAACTGATATCAGAGCAGCATGCTAGATATACATAACCTGAAAAGATCTAAATATGAGTGCACAAAAAGTAAGAAGCATAAAAATACTCACTTTTGACAAAGAACACTACAACCTTTGGAAAAGAAAATTGATGTTGTTCATAAAGACAGCCAACCCACTTTACCCTGGAATTTAATAAAATGTTCCTTTTATTCCTCNGAAAATGTTCATTTTATTCCTCAAACATATGTACTTGAAACTATAGTAGATGGTGAAACAATACCAACCTACTGGGTTCCTAAAACAGTTTCAGAGTACAATGACACTTAAAAAGAAAAAGTATCTCTGGATGACTGCTTGCAATTTATCATTATAGAAACACTTGACAATGTCATGTACAACAACATTGTCAACTGCATCAGTGCCAAGCAAATATGGGAAACCATTGAGATACTCTGTGAAGGAACAAAAGAGGTGAATGAAAATCAAAGACATATATTGGTATCTTAGTATGAGGCTTTTATGGCCAAACCAAGTGAATGGTTGACTGAGATGTTTGAGAGGTTCAACAAGTTGATAAATGACCTGCAGTTGTATGAAAAATACTATGACAAAAAGGAAGTCAACATGAAATTCATGTTGACACTTCCAGAGCATTTGGAGCACAAGGGGACTGCTGTAAGGGAATGAAGAGATATGTCTAAAGTATCTCTTGAAACCTTGTATGGCATACTCAAAACATATTAGCTAGAGCTGTTACAAAAGAGAGCTATTCAATCTGGCCAAAGAGGGAAGATGACCAACACATCAAATGCTCTAGTAGCTCAAGATCCAAAGATGTTGCAGCTCCAGGAGTCTCAACATCAACAACAAATCAAGATTGAAGAAGTCACAGATGAAGATGAAAGTGTGACTCTTGAACTCAAGGATGGTGATGAAGATGAGTTCTACACTTTGGAGGAACTGGATAACATGGAAAACAAAACAATGGCCTACATGACAACGAAGTTCTCCAATCTGAGATTCAAGAAGTACAAAGCTTTCAAACCCAGAGGACAAAGCTCCAGGTTCAACAAGTCAAATACTTCAAAACCTGAAGGAAGTGGCAAATGTGGATACAAAACAGGTATGGTGGATAGATCCAAGATAAGGTGTTACAAAGCAAAGTATGATGCCTTGCTCAAAAAGCAACAAAGAAGGGCTTTTGTGGTTGAAGGCAAGTGTTGGGAAGATTCTGATGATGAAGAGGAGGAAGAATATGGAAATCTTGCTCTCATGGCAAACTCTGGAGAGGGTTCTCTCACTTCATCAAATCAGGTACCCATTTTTTCTACTGTTGATATGACTACATCTCAGTATAAGAAAATTGTTGAAAGTTTAAGTTCTAAAATTTTCAATATTCATACAAGCATGCTAGCTGCTAATAAGGAGATTGTCAAACTGTTTAGTGTTAATGAGTTATTGAGAATTAAGAATCATGAACTAGAACTTAAACAGAATACTTTTTAGTCCTTGGAACAAGAAAATGAGATTCTTAAAAACAAGGTAATTTGTGCTTCCCAGATTGAGAAATTTATCAGAAAACAGATTTCTGAGAATGAACTCAAAATCAAGGCTTACAAGAATTCTTCTTCCCTGTTAAAATCATACCATGATGATAATACTGAAAATCAAAAGGTAGGTATAAGGTTTAACTATGAGAAGAAAAATGGTAAGAAACATACTGTAGAGGAAGACATCAAACATACTGTCAAACCTTCCATTCTAAAGAAAGTTAAGAATCTTCTGTTTAAAAAGGCAAAATTTGAATTTGATGAGGAAGTATTAGTGATTAAACAAGAACTAGATAATGAGGACAATGAAGCTGTCACTAAGTCCCTTAAGGCAAAAGACACTGTCAAAATTCCCAAGACAGTTAGTTTTGACCTTGACAGTAACAAGAGTTTAAAAGATGCTGTCAACACTGGCAAGATAGTAAGTTCGGAAGCTGCTATCAAGACTGTGCGATCAAATCTTACTGTCATGACAACTCCATCTAAACCTACTATCAACACCAGTATGACAGTAACCTCTAAACATATTGTCATGACGACCAAGAAGAACAGAAATGGAAAATTAGGAATAAATAAGAAGAACAATCATGGTTATATTGCTAATGCTCCTAGAAAATTGTGCAACAATTGTGGGTCTTCTAGTCATCTAATTCATGTCTGTAACAAAAACAAGTCTAGTGTCAAGAATACTACCTCTATTAATGGAAATTTACACAGGATGCCTTTAAAGAACAGACAAGTATCTCACTGTGGTGATTTTGATTGCATTTCGTGTAGAATGAATTTGATGAGTATTTGCTTTAACATGCCTTTTTCTAATAATCAAGTATGTCTGCATAAGAATGTTAAAATTGAAAAGCCAAATACTCCAAGTCCTCCTAAAGTTAGGATGGACAAGCCACCAAAGAACAAGGCTATCAAACCAGTTATCAAAATTGAATGAGTAGCTACATGAGTCATGCTCAAAGCAAAAGAAAGAATTGCAATTGATCCAAATTCAAACTGTGAACTAGCCAAGCTAAATGGACCCAATGAAAGTTGGGTACCAAAAGCAACTTGAAATATTTACTTTGCAGGGCAACGGGAAAAATAAAATAATCATGTGGATCATTGACAGTAGATGCTCAGGACACATGACATGTGATAAACCCCTGCTATCACAGTTCAAGGAAATGGCTGACCCTTATCTAACCTTTGGTGACAACATCATTGGTTTCACAATGAGATATAACATACTGGAAGTTGGAAAGTTAAAGATAGAGAAAATTGCTCTAGTAAATGGTTTGAAGTACAATCTATTGAGTGTAACTCAATTTTGTGAAAGAGGATTCCAAGTTGGTTTTGATCAAGATAGATGCTTCATTGTCAACAAGAAAACATGAGAAGAAACTCTTCAAGGAGTAAGAAAATGAAGCCTCTTCATAGCTGACTTGGATTCAGTAAGAAAAGACAAAGTCTACTGTTTTTACAGTACGGCTTCTCTATCTGAGAGTTGGCTGTGGCACAAGAAGCTTTCCCATTTGAACTTTAAAGCAATGAATTATCTAATGAAGAGAGAGTTGGTGAAATGACTTCCTCAACTTGAATTCTGTCAAGAAGGATTGTGTGAGGATTGCCAAAAAGGGAAGCTAAGGAGAGCCACTCACAAAAGCACTCAAAGTGGTTCAATTAATGAAGCATTTCAACTTATTCACATGAACTTATTTGGTCCTGTGAATGTGCAATCACTGTCAAGAAAAAAATATGTCTGGGTTGATGATTTTTCAAGATACACTTGGGTGAGCTTCCTAGCAACCAATGTTGAAGTTGCTCAAGAGATTATTGATTTGGTAAGGGTTCTTGACAAGAATCCCAAGTACAAAGTGATGTCCTTGAGAAGTGACAACGGTACTGAGTTCAAAAATAGTATCATGAATGATTTCTGCAAAGACAATAGTATCACTCAACAATTCTCTGCACCAAGGACACCTCAACAAAATGGTGTTGTGGAAAGAAAGAACAGAACTCTCATTGAGGCTGAAAGAACAATGTTGAGTGAAGCAAAACTTCCTACTTATTTCCGGGGTAAAACAATCAATACAACATGTTATACTCAAAACAAGATTGTAGTCAACAAGGCCTATGCAAAGACACCCTATGAATTGCTCACAAGAAGGAAACCCACTGTCAACTACTTTCATGTCTTTGGAAGTAAGTGCTACTTTATGAAAGATTCAACAGAGATCAAAGAAAAATTTGATACTAAAGCACTTGAAGGAATCTTCATAGGGTATGGAATTGACATGACTGCATACAAAGTCTACATCATTGATCACAAGACTGTGGAGAAGAGTGTAAATGTCATCTTTGATGAAGATAAGAAGCCAAGAAGCAGAACCTTTAGCCTTTGAAAATCAAGGTTATCTAGAAGAGATTGATGAAGACTCACCAAAAGTTGATCACACAATTTCTGATCCAACAATTGTTCCTATCCAGTCTGGAGACAATGAAGGAACTGCTCAAACAACTGATTTTTCTAGGAATGTTCCCATGAATAGTGGAATTGAAGAAATTGATGCTGTCAACAGTGCAAGAACAAAAGATACTATCAACCATATAGTTATAACCATATTTTATTTTTATAAATACGTATAGCAGAATGAAATGAAATAAAGAAGAGGAGTTGGTGAACAGAACAGGTAAGACCCGGGGATAGTTATAACCATATTTTATTTTTATAAATAGAGTTGAAACTAACTTGATATAAGGCATGGGTACCTAATTTATATGTTTCCCTGAACTATCCGGCAATAATCGAATACACAGGTTTTAAAGTTATTGGTGAAGCCACATTTTATATTCCACCACCACTTGGACGTGGCAGTTTGGGAGAGAACTAGCATCTAGCAGCCTAGCAGGACTAGCAGGACAATAACAACGGAGCTTCAGATTTAAGATGTGTTATTGATTATACAAGATTCTGTCGAACCCAACTTTTAATGCAAGATTCTATCGAACCCAACTTTTAATGCTAGTTAACAAAATTATTTGGAAGGTTAGTTAAAAATACCAATAAAAACATAATATAAAAAATATATTCACTGGTGGCGCTGATTCGTGAAATAGATTTTATAAAATGATATCTATTTTACTATTTGTGTTGCACTTGGTGTTCTCGCCAGAGTCTGTATTTTTAGGCAAATTTATCATTCTCTTCTGCTGCCATTCTCTACTGCTATGCAATTCTATTTCAAACAGTATCTACGATGCATGTTCAAAAGACTTGCAATGGGTCTTTTCCATTAATTCATTTTCAGAATTATGCCTTGTACATTCTAGCAGAAACTTGGCTTTCATCATCCTGTTCAATAGAGTCGAGTGACCGTAATTGCAACTAAATCTAGTCTAGTTGATCAATGGACAACGATGGGTTATGTTCGGCTCACATGGACACAGTGCACCATGGTCCTGGTTCCCAACAACCCATGTTCCCAACTTCCCATACGCCCATACTGCTGCTTGCTCTTATTATAATAGTTGTAGCTTAAATCCATTGTGATGCATATAATACCTTTTAAATATTTAAAATATATTTATTATAGCTAATATTTTTTATTTTATATAGTATAATTCTTTTAATATATTTACATTTTATAACATTAAATATAAAAATATTATATTCTTAACTACATTTATTAATTACTTGTACGGTTGTTTTAATATATATTGAATTTCTATAAAAATATAAAAATATTAATATAGTAAAATATTTTAAGTAATATATTATTTTATTTTATTATATATTATATAAAAATATATAATAATTGTTTTCTTATAATTTACTTTAGAATATGTACATATTTATAAAAATATTATAATATTATTAATATTATTATTTTTTTCATTTGTATTTAATATATGAAATTAAATGAATTACAATTTAAATTATAAAATTTATAATGATTTTATAGCATATAGAAATTATTTGATAGATGAATTTAATTTTATGTGTTTTAGTTAGTACTCATCTGATATATCACAACAACCCTACCATAAAACGGACCACATTAACCCTTTTAATCTATATAATATAATAGTACTATATATATTATAATGTACTAGCCTTACATTCGTGCAATGATCGAATTTTTTTAATATTTTAATATTAATATTTTTATATAATTTGAATTTAGTTTTAATTTTATAATAATTTAAATTTTATTTAATGTGATATTTATATATTTTTATATAATTTTCATATACTTTATTTGTATTTATATTTTAATAGGATAATATTTGAGTATTTTATTTAGAGATGTGTTTTAGTCGGGAGATTAAAAGTGATATGAGTTTTAATTAAGAGATTGATATTTAAAAATTAGGTCCAATAATAATTATTCGACACAAATACCGATCAACTAATTTTAATGTTTCCTGTTTAATAATATTGTAACGACCAGGAAAATTACATATATTTTATAATATTTAAAAATGCTTTTAATATAATTTATTGTGTTTTAGTTTATTTTTAATGCAATTATTTGTGTTTGGATTTTTAATAAATAGAAAAATTATCCAATATGTGTTATGTGACTTACGTGTAACTTCGAATATTTTATTATATTTTGTTGTAATTTTTGTTTTGTTAGAAAAAGACTATTTTTAATTGTGATTATCGGGCTCAGCCCCTGTAGAGGATTAGAGACCTTGGTTTTTTTATTCCTTTATTTTTATGAAAATGATAAAATTCTCAAAATAATTTTATTTTATTATTTTTGAACCATTCATAATTTTTGAGAAATTTTGACATATATATTATAATTATTCAAAAATATTTATTTTTATATTTTATCCCATAAAGATAATTTTTGGGCTTTTATTTTTAATTATGGGATAAAAATACATTTAATCAAAATTAAGCCCCTAGATTTTCTAAAAAAAATATAAATAGTTTTATTAATAATAATTTGATCAAAATTGATTAGCACTACTTGTTAATCAGGGGAAAAGCTAGGGTTTCTGTTCTTTGATTCACTCGATTGATTTAAGGTGATTGCGATGTCTATTTCTTGATTATTAGTAATCAATATGAAGCTTGTGGCATGTAGTTTTTAATTTTCGTATCAATTTCATGAGATAATCTGTTGAGTTTGAATTCATAATTGGCTGGGTTGATTGCTATTTTTGATTTTGTGATTATTTGCTTAATTGGTCCACTTGAGTAGTTAGCTTGTTGTCTGATTATGCTACGAATATTTTAGTGTAATTTTCTGGGCATTTTTATTGTCACCGGTTTTTGACCGGAGTTGAGGCAGTTGACCGGAAAATAGTTTGCAAAGCCTGGTTGTTGATTATAGCTACATGATTGAGTTGGGTACATAGCTAGGAATCTTCTGGCAGCCTTTGTTGGATTATTTATGTCCGTTTTGAGTCGCTGGAAATGTCGAGTCGCCGGTTGACCTCGCAATTTCGGTCGACTCGTCGCATGTCTGTGTGTCTAGTGGCTATGTAGGTATATTTGGGTTTCTATAGTTGGTTTGGTGTTGATTTTGTTGAGCTTTGGTGATGAATTGTTTTGGCCGGAGTTTGAACTCCAGGCCTTGTTTGGTTAATCTATTGCTATAGGTATCTGTCTTTGTTTTGCTCGTTTTTGGTTGAGTTTGGTTGTTGGCCGGATTTTGATCATCGGAAAACCATCCCACTTGGTGGGAAAACTCGCGGATGGCCTGGATTCTTGAATTTGTGTAATGATGTGTCTTTACGGTCTTTGTCATTTTGATAGTAAATTGCTAGTTTCAGACATTGGTTTTTGTTGTACATGGGAAATATAAGCATTTTGATAGTTTTATATTTTCTATTCAAAAGATGGCGATACAAATAACATAACTGTGTCCTGACTACTGTTAGTTCTTGTTTTACAATTGTTGCACAAATCATGAAATGTGTTTTTCTGTGCCTTTTTATGTACTACTGATAACATCTTACGTTGTGTTATGAAAAATATTCTGAGGATAAGTTGTATCATCTTCCTTGGTTATTTTAGTTGTGCAGGGAATCTGAAAATTTATATTCCAGAAAAGAAGCAGCAACATTAGAATGTGCAGTATAGCGAGTTTTTATTTTCCCATCATTTCAAATTAATGTCTTCCATTTCTTAACTTTTTAATAGGTTAAATAGTACCTCTAAATATTGGATCTTAATTTATGGAGTAAGAACTATATATTGGACATTCTTAAATCTTAACGCTGGTCAACTATCATAATACCCAAACGAGTTCTAAAAGCATTAAGATGGTTGCCACTTGCTAAGTGATAAATCTCTCAACTAGAGTGAGATCATGTCTTTATAACCTTCTCATTTTGTCTCTGCTTTTGCATGAATGTTGATCTTATATCACACTTGTTGTTTGTTAAAGCGTGATCTCTGTAGTATTTCATTTTTAGAAGTTAAGTGTGTTGCTTCTGGGATTAAAAAGTCACAGGTAGCTCTTGCTTCTTAATGTTGAAGTCGCAATAACTTGTTAGTTGTAAAATCTAGGTATCCATCTTTATATTTTATGAGTCGTGACAGATTCTAAACCTTTTCTATAACATCTTTCTTTCTAGTATCAAGAATATAGTGACTTTAATCTTTAATATGTCGGTCATTTATATGGCTTTATGGGTGACCTTGTGAAAATAGGTTAATTTCAAAAATTATCTTGGAATATTTTTTTTATATTTTGAAAAATGTTTTAAAAATTAAAATAAATTATTTTTATCTCAAAATCAATTTGATTTAATTATTTTTATTTATTTAGATAATAATTTAATTAATTATAATTAGTTGGTTAATTTATTTTAATCAATTAATTTAATCAATTAAATATTATTTAAATATAATTACAAATAATTGGATTTAATTATTTTGAGAAATAAAAATGATTTATTTATTTGTATTTATTTAATAATCTATTTACCTATTTTAAATGTAACCAATTGGTTTGGGACCCTATAAAATAATCTAAAAATTCTAAAAATAGTTTCAATTTCTTAATTTATTTATTAACCCGGATTATTATTTTATCAAATATTTAGGGATCCAATAATTATCCGAAATGGATAACAACGATCCACTTTGACTCAAATAATATTTTAGAGTTTATTCTTGATTCTTTGACTGCTCTTTTATTTATGAGTCTTACCTGCTATATGATTTATGTGTTTACCCGTCTGTTAATTGATACTACTTGTTTATTAATTATTATTTGGTGTTTATTATTAACAGAACGCATGGGTAAACACTATAATTTAAATTAGAATATTTTGTTGGTAGATACGAGCGAGGTAATAGATAGACGAGGAGTGTGTAGTCGTCCCATTCACGCTAGGACAACTTTTACATCAGGCAAGTATTTCTTCTTTGATCCTCTTAAACACTTTTGTTTTACTGTTTCAATTATTCGTATCATGATAAATAGTTATTGTTCAGAACTATTTATGATTCATGTTTTATTCTGTGCATCAGAGCTACTTATTATTCGTACTCTGAATATTAGAAGATGATTATAATAAACACATCATATCCAGTGTTATCATAGTAAATAACGAGGATATGGTTTGTATTTGAAACTAAACATACCTTGTTTTATTTGGGATTGCTCTATTGGATTGGAATTTATTTAACGTAAGTGGCCGCGGAGTAGGTCCAGCGGAGTTTTATTGCGTAAGTGGCCGTGGAGTAGGTCCAACGGAGTTTAAGGAGGATATGGTAACCATTCCATCTTCCTATAGGCTAACATTACTTACCTATGGTACCTAACTGAAATCTAGATTATGTGGTGTGACATAACTAGTCCTATTGCTTTTGAACCTGATCAGGGGGCAATAGCGGTGTGTGTTGAGTATCCAATCCATAGTGCCAGTTTGGCTATTATATATTGTGATTCTGCAGATGATTCATTTCTATGACATACTGCACTGTTTCAGTTTTGATATAAACTGTGATTTATTTACTGTTCAATTTTCATAATAAACTGTTTTATATTCCGTTCTCTATACAGATCTCATATCTTGATTTAATTTCAATTGTTCATATACTTACTGAGCATTTCTTTGGCTCACTCTTGCTTTCAATTTACCTCTTCCAGCTAGTCAGTATGAATCATCGCAGCAGTTCTTCCAGGAGTAGACAGCTCGGGATCTTGGGATCGTTCGCCCCTCGGGCCTCCCATGTATTTAGCTGTCTTAGTGGTCAGTAGATAGAAGTTTATAATAAAATAAAGTAGACGTAAAACTGATCTAAACTTTTAGTTTAGGTTTGTGAGATACTGGTTGATGTGTAATAAAATAGTTTGGTTTACTTTTAGTTTCAGCTGTTTAATTTCATACTATAACCTGTTAGCGATCTTTGGTTTAGCGGGGTCAATGCACACCTGATTTATATTATTTTATAATTGGTTAATTGGTGACCCCCACATCCAGACCCCGGATTTGGAGGGCGTCACAAATATAATATAGATATATATAGGCTGCAAACAAATTTTAAATTTGTGTTAATATTCTTTTAAAAAATAAAAACTAAATAAAAAAATATTATTAATTAGTATCAAATATTTGAAAAAAATATATTCCATATTTATTATACATTGAATATAGTTAACCATGTACACATTTGAATATGTACGTTTTTAAAAATATGTATTAAAAAAATACTTTATATGAACAGGCATTGTGAAAATGCGGATTTTAAGAATCTCCATTTGATGAGGAAAAATAAAAATATTGTTATAAGAGATTAGTTCTCTTTTAAATTATTAGAAGGTTCATCTTTTTTTCTTATTTATAAAAAATGTACTTTTTAATTATTTTTAATAAAAATAAATTAAATAAGAACTAGATTAAAAAAATATTTTTTGAAAACAAATACATACTAAGTTACTAAAAATCTAATTATTTATTTAATATTAAAAAAATGAATTTATAGACACTCTTGATTTTGTATATTTTTAATTTATCAAAAAAAAAAGTTGAAGATCATATTCTTTATATTAAAAGCTTGAGTTTTTTCATATATTTTTATTTAATTAAAAAATATACACTAAAATAATGTAATATTTATAATATGTTAACATATATAAAATTTAATTTATTATAATTATTAAATGTGATAAATATAATAAGAAATATGGTAAATAAATGAGACTTGTGCTATTGAGTTTAGAAAATCAAAGAAAAGAAAATAAAGGAAAAATAAATTTTAAAATTTTCTTTTCAAATTGTAACTTTTTAAAAATTTCTCTCCCATGTAATTTATATAAATTATGTTTGAAAGCATCTTATTCATTTTAAGTGATGGATTTTAAATTCTCATATTTATACTTATATTTGAATGTATTAAAATTTATGTTAAATTCAAATTTAATATTTTATAATTATTTAAATATATTATTTAATCAAATTTAAAATTTTAAATAAATTGAAAAAGCCCCAATAAATTATTTATAAATATTTTTAAGTAACATGCAAATAATTAATTATAATTAATTTCCCAAGTTGGATACAAAGAGTCGGTCCGTATATACCCTAGTACATAACCCAAAACAGACAGTACAATAGAATCGTGTGACTATAATTGGTTGATTTGGACAACAATAGGTTATGTTTGGCTCACATGAAAATGGTAGACCATGATCAGTTCCAAAACATTGGTCCTGGTTCCTATATATACATATTATAATATGTTATATTATACTATATATATTATAGTGGCAGTGGACCAGTGGTGAGGTTGAGTTGAGAGTATATAAATTGCAGAGGCCTGCCAGAGCAATAAACAAACAACTGAAGCTCCTCATCATAATCAAATCAAATGGAGTCTCTGTTAATTACATCATTTCCCAAAGCTTCTTCTTCTTTTCCCTCCATTTCATTCCCAGTTTCTGCTGATTTATCATCTTCACACTCAAATGGTACTTTCCCATTTCTCACTTTCTTTAATTTACGTTTTTTTTGTTTTTTTTTTGTATCTGCAAGTTAATATGTTTTTTTATCAAGATTTAGAGTAATTAGAGTGTTTTTGTTTCAACTTTAGCTTATGGGTATCTGTTTTTTTATACTATAAAACAATGTTCATGCTTAATTAATTTTATTGTATACTTTTATTGACTTGAATGCAAGTTGGATACTGTGTGAATGATTGTTTCATTTCTTAGGAAAAGAGCAGTGAAAACTCAGAGTAGAATAATGGGTACACTTTCTATATTTGTGTGTGGTAGTTTAGGGGTGGGGTTTTAGGAGGGTTTATTGAATTTTATTAACAAATTGTTTATAGTTGTACTGTTGTTGTTGTTGTACTATATATATGTATATATGGTAACAGATTTATTCCAGGGGACATTTTTGATTAGTTGGGTCTAATGGAATTATGGAAAAGATTTTTACGTCTACGGTTTACCCATATATCATTATTATTCGTATTATACAAGTTCAGTGAAACTAGAATGCTATGTAATTGCGTGTTAGGTTAATTAAGTTGTTTTCAGTTGGTTTGGTGATTGAATATGGTCCCAGAAAGACAGGCTCGTAGTGATCTACTAATAAAAGAAATGGATGGATCCGTGAGTAACTGAGTAAGATACATGATGTCATGATTCAATCAGTCTTAAGCTCAACTACTAACACCTTAAGTATTTAGAAGAGCTTGTACGATGGTAGCTGGGTCGGTCGATAGGTTTTCGATCCCCCAAAAGTTTTTCCCGAGCAATTAGAGATCTAAAATTGTATGTGTGTTTTCTTTTTGCACTATTTTCGAGCCTTAATGTTCTTTACAGAATCATTATTATTACTCGGATTATACAAGTTCAGTGAAACTAGAATGCTATGTAATTGGGTGTTAGGTTAATCAAGTTGTTTTCAGTTGGTTTACGAAACATGTAATTTGTTACCTAAACTAGTGTTTGATAGTTTATGTTAATTAGTTGGGTGGTTAAGTGGTGGGTGTAATGGAAAAGATTTTTACATTTACGGTTTTTCATATAGGTTTACCCATATATCATTATTATCATTATACAAGTTCAGTGAAACTAGAATGCTATGTGATTTTGTCTTAGGTTAAGTTGTTTTCAGTTGGTTTACAAAACATCTTATTAATTTGTTACCTAAATTAGTAGCATGTGTAAATCTTTACATGTCATTTATTACCTAAATTCTTTATGCCACTAAATTCCAAAATTTTCCAAGGAATAAACATGGCAGTGTTAGGGCTCAAGGTTAAGAGAGGTTTTTGGTTTGTACCCTATACGGCTATACCCCAATGTGCTAAAAAAATAATTGGGGCACTACGATTGAACATGGTCCCAGAAAGACAGGCTCGTAGTGATCTAATAATAAAAGAAATGGGGATCTGTGAGTATGATATATGATGTCATGATTCAATCAGTTTTTTACAAGATACTAGGTGGTAGGGTACCGATTAATTGGCCACCTAAGCCATTCTTTAAAACATTGGAGTCTTAGGAGGGTGTATTCAATTCAGATTTATAAGTATTATTTATAATTCATTGATTTTTATTGATTGTATTTGATTCAAGATTTCACGTAGAGTTGATAGATTATGTACATAATTCATAGAGTCCGCGTGGAGTTAACAATGAAACCAGTAGAATCTCTCGTACTGATGTAAGATTTTAAAACATCAAAAATATATAGGAAAATCCAACATAATCCATGGATTTTTAGAATCCATCAGTGTTAATAAGTTTTTTTTTTGAATACCCCTAGATTTTAATTGATTAATAATAATTCATATTGAATACCCCTGGATTTTAAATCATTAATTAAAATCCTGATTGAATACCTCCGGACTTTAAAGTACTGTTTAAAATCTTGATTGAATACCCCAGATTTTAAAGTATTATTTAAAATCCTGATTGAATATCCTCAAAATTTTAAAATACAAAAAAATATTGCAGAATCCGGATTGAATACACCCCCTTTAAGCTCAACTACTATCACCTTAAGTATTTAGAAGAGCTTGTAGCTTAAGATGGTAGCTGAGTTGGTCGGTAGTTTTTCGATCCTCCCACAAGTTTTTCCCCAGCAATTCCCAAATGATAACTGCCACTATAAATCTGAATTCCTAATAGATAAATATTACCGTATATATAACTTCTAGAATATTCCTCATTAGATAATACAAATACACGTGTATGTATATAATGATATCAAATAGAGTAACTACTACTTCCTCTGTCACCAAATAATATGTCACTTGCTAAAATAAAATTTTCCTCATAAAGTCATAATACATGTCCTTCTCTTCTTTCAAAACAAATTTATGCATACTTTTCCAAAACTATCCTTATATTTACTATTTCTAAAATTTTACTCTTTCCAAACTTAATTGTATTCTCATTTTTGAATGTAATAATTAAGGGTAGATAAAGAAAAAGTTTTTCAAATTAATGTTTTGTTAGTACGTGTAATTTTCCCAAATGTAACTAGTACTGAGTATTGGGGACCGAGGGAGCAACTAATTTAATAGTTTCTTGCACCACATTAGATTCTAATAGGCCTAGTTGTCATCTTTCTTAGTGACTAGTTAGTTTCTTGGCACTTTTAATATTTTTTGTGGAAGACTTAAGAACATCTCCAACCGATCACTCTATTTTGGTGTAACTTCTATACCAATAGTGTAAAAGTTACACTATATTCAAAACAAAGTCCAAACCATTTAACCAAATTTTACACCAATAGCAATCTTTCCTGTACAAAAAAAGATACTCATCGGTTATAGTACAAAAGTGATTAATTTGTTGGGATACAAAACTGAATGAAATTGTTTCAGTTAAGAAGTACAAGAGTATCATTGGGGATTTAGAAAAAAATCTAAAAGTTACACCAAATTATAGTGTTGCACCATATTTGGTGTAACTTCCGGTGAGGCCAAATCAGTGTAACTTTTGAAATTGGGTTGAAGTTGGTTTTGACACCAAAATAGCATAAAATTACATTTTTTAAAGCTGGATTAGAAATGTCGAAGAAGCAATCTACAATATACAGTGTCTTAGTGTAGGACATCAGCATCCCGTTTGCTTGTTTTATGATAGTCAAGCTTCAGTAATTATTGCAGCAATTGACATTTTTACATAGATCCAGTTGTCTGATTTGTGGACACCCTTGGTACTTTGATCTCATTTATACTATTTAAGTTGGGTTTTTTTTCTAGGAAACATATTATTTGTTGCCTAAACAAGTGTTTCCTAGTTTATGTCATTTCCTATTTTATCCCAGAGCATGTAACTATGTAAGAGTTGTAACACATTCCAGAAGGACAGTGACGTTCCAAATTTTCCTAAAGATATATCACATGTTCTACAATCCTGCTGTAAAATCAGTCCTAGATTAATGTCTACTACTCTACTTTTCAATGGCTGCATATTCCTTTTATTTGTAGGCTATATAACTTATTGGATGTCAAACAGATCTACGAGTTCCGAGGTGCCAAGCATGGAACACTATAGAAAGTTACCCTGCCATGAATTGTCGACAACATTTGGTGATGCAAGAAGCTGGCGGCTTTAACAATAATTTGTCACTCTACCGGAGGGGGGATTCAAAGTATCTGGTCAATGCAGCTTCTGAACAGCCTCTCGAATCTGAACCTCTCTCTTATCAACCCAAGACACTCCAGGGATCACTACAAGATGCATTAAATGCTTTCTACAAGTTTTCTAGGCCTCACACAGTGATAGGAACAGTTAAATTCTATCCTTGTTTTTTTGCAAATACATTAATACACCAATTACTAGGGTTATTTCCTTGCTTCCTTTATTGTCCAGAGCACTGAAATAGACTTATCTTAATTGTCTGTGAGCAGGCATTGAGCATTATTTCAGTTTCTCTCCTTGCAGTTCAGAAAGTATCAGACTTTTCTCCAATATTTTTCACAGGGGTGTTAGAGGTGATTCAAGTTCTATTGACGTCAATTATTTTATTATTTGCTTCATTTAAATAATTTCTTATGCTTTTAAGTCTTTTTTTAGGCAATTGTTGCTGCTCTTTTCATGAATATCTACATTGTTGGTCTTAATCAGTTGTCCGATATAGAAATAGACAAGGTATTCATGCTTATTTATTTATTTATCATTAATTTAATTGTTTTGCATTGTGGGAACAAATTTCTGGAAAACTGCGGGTCTTATAATAAATTGGAACTATCCTCTTCACCTAATTTCCCTTATAATAAATTTAGAGCAAAGTGCATTATGTGTACTTGCACTTTAGTTGACTTTCCACTTGCAATACTACACTTAAGACACTACCACTTGCGATATCGAAGTTTATATTTTGTCCATTTTAATTTTTAACTAATTTCGTGACTTTTTTTTGTTCAATTCACATTTTAACCAGTCTCTCTCTCTCTCTCTCTCTCTATATATATATAGGTTTACTTTGACCCAAATAAATAGTTATTGAATTAAAAAATGGAAGAAAAGTCCTAAAAAATTTAGTTAAAATATACGAAATTTGTTTATATGTACATAAATGTAAACTCTAGTATTACAAATGGTAGTTTTGAAAATATAATATTGCAAGTGATATGTCAGTNCTCTCTATATATATATAGGTTTACTTTGACCCAAATAAATAGTTATTGAATTAAAAAATGGAAGAAAAGTCCTAAAAAATTTAGTTAAAATATACGAAATTTGTTTATATGTACATAAATGTAAACTCTAGTATTACAAATGGTAGTTTTGAAAATATAATATTGCAAGTGATATGTCAGTCATAGTATAAGTACACATAATGCACTTTACTCTAAAATTTAGTGGCTACTGCTATAAAGTGTTTTTTTTGATATAATGCAAATTCAGATCATGATTTGTATCTTTCAGCCTTTTTAGGCCAAATGCATATTTTCTTTTCATTGTGATGGAAAACAACTTTTTAAAAGTGCTGACTGCACTTATCTGTATGTACCTTTTTCACTTGTAACATGTAAACTGTAAGTCTGTCGTGATTTCATGTTCAGGTTAATAAGCCATATCTTCCATTGGCATCAGGGGAGTATTCTGTTGCCACCGGAGTCATTATTGTTACATCTTTTGCTATAATGGTATGACTCTATATATACATATGAATTCACCATCCTTATTCCTTGAATATTAAAATATTAAATAAAAGTATCATGCTTCATGATATAAAAAAGGGAATTACTTTTAAAATTTAGTGCAGCTACTCTCTTTTCTTAGAGATCGATGAATTAGATTCAATGTGAATATTGAGGATTCCAGTATTCAAGTAATTTTTTGTATATACATGTATAGAGAACATGTAACCTGTTTTTCTTAGTTGGTGAGAGAAAGTAAAACTTTTATAATATTGTAAAGAGTACATGGACTGAATTTGCACTTCACTGAAGCGCAGGTATTAAAATAATATGATTTGCCTAATTTGATGCTATGCGGACTTTAATCCTATCCTTTGTTTTTTTTTCCTGTGTTTTATTAATATTTGTCTCATTCCGTAAGTTTGGGTTTCGTATACTATCATGTGCACCTTGTTATGATACAGTTTATTTGAGGAATCATATGTTGTTGCAAAGTGCCAACTCTTTCATATTTCATGTGCTCCATACAAAGTGTTCCTACTTGGATTCTATGGCAATCTGTAACATTTTTACATCTGTTAATGAAAAAAGGGACATCATACTATTTTTTTCCATGAAAAGAGGCGGAAAGCTAGGATTCTCAACAAAGTTCAATTTCTATATAGAATTTCTGTTTTAATATTGACTAAACACAAAAATGTATCTTTATGTTTTACAGAGTTTTTGCCTTGGATGGTCTGTTGGTTCACAGCCGTTAATGTTGGCCCTGTTCATCAGTTTTATACTTGGAACTGCATATTCAGTCAATGTAAGTTGTGTTTCAATTCTTATATGGCATAAGTTTATACCAGCAGATCTTGAGTGAGAAGTACAGATGTTATGTCCATATAATAAAGGAATTCTACCTGTCTTAACGACGAACTCTTATTAATGAGCGACAAACTCTTATTAATGCACATTTGGGATTTGGAAATCAATTAACTGCACTATTTGTAGACTACTATTAAGAAGTTTCTATACTACTGAATTATGACAATAAACTATGTCATTTATAAGATATTAGAATACCCCAAAAACTTCTTACATTTTTTTAACAACAATTTAGTCAACTTTCTTGTTTTCTTCATTGAATTTTTATCTTCATTAGGTCTCATACTCTCATAAAGTTGAAAATTGTAAGAAATTTGCATTGAACTACAATATGACTGCTGTTTTAAACAAGTGATGTTGTCAGTGTTCCTTTTACACTGATGGCTGATGTGTATGTATGCAGGGGCAGAGCCACTAAGGACTCGAAGTGTCCCGTAGCATACCCTCAATTTATATGTGTAATTCTACCACTTTTTTTTTGCATCCAAATTTACGGTGATTATCTGTTTTCTCTTCCTATTTGGTCTTCTGTGTTATATATTAATTATTATTTTCAGATATGTAGTCAGTTTTTTAAAATTTATGCTCCTGTTTATATTGTTTTTCTTGCTACATCTTTATCTTTGGTCGTCACATTCTTGAGTGGCTCAAGGTCCCTCTCATATCAGGTCACCATCTCATGTATTCTAGATAAAAGACTGCTGGACCCTTGAACATGTGTTGTCAAAGACTCAAGGAATTAAACGCTCTTTACTATATACTATTCGTAAGTAGTTAAGTAAAACATGCAGATCCCTTGTCACAGGAAGCAATAGATTGCCATGAACCATATAGCTGACTTGTGGACGAATAGAGATTACGGTTATTAAATAGTCATTACAGATTTACGGTTGCTGGAAACATCTATTCTTTTATCCAGAAGAACATTAAATCTCTAGAAGCAGATTTGATCATTACTTTCCTCAACATGACAGGTTCAGGGATTTGCATGTTTCGTTTTTCTCCTTTGTTTGCATATTTTATGGCACGAGATGCTCAGTATACCTGTATGAAGATAGGCATAGTCAATACAAACTGCAGACTGGGAACTGTTGTATACGTTTATGTCAAATTAATGACTTTTTTCTTGCTGTGGCAATAAGCCTATTAATTTTCTGTATAATGTATATGTAGTGTTTATTAAATGATTTAATTGTAAGATGCTTCTAATATATCCTTTTCTGTAAATTTAGATACCTTTTCTGAGATGGAAGAGATATGCTTTAGTTGCAGCCATGTGCATCCTGGCTGTACGAGCTGTGATCGTTCAAATTGCATTTTATCTGCATGTGCAGGTTTTCCCTTCCCTTTGTAAATTTATTTTATTATATATTGGTCTCTTATGTTAGGTATGCTTTGGAAATATTGAATTCTACATTAAGGTAACATATTCATAAAGAAGTTTGGTGGTGTCTGAACTTGAGCCAGTATTAATAATGCCTGTACAAAATCTCAACATCCTCAGAGTCATAAACACACTATATTGTCATTTTGTTATGTTTTGAAATACGACCTCAAACTCTCATAGATGAAGGAAAATTATAGCTCTTATGGGCTGTTTTATATTGCTTCCTTTTAATTGCTTTACCTTCTCTCAACTACTGACATACTTGTCACTTTCCAGACTCATGTTTATGGAAGACCAGCTATCTTTTCTAAGCCGGTGATTTTTGCAACCGGATTCATGAGTTTTTTCTCTGTTGTCATAGCACTATTCAAGGTAAAAGCTACTCTGAAAATATTCAACATGCTTCAGTTATAACTTATAATGTATCTCACAGATTGGAGAGGACATTATTTTGTTCTGGAACCATATATCTCCCAAGGCTGACTAGTTTTAGTTTACAACTAATTAAACACATCCAAAATTAATCTTTGCGACAAAGACTAACAGCATCCAAATCGTATTTAATTTAACTCTCAGTGATTGTCTCTTACCTTTTCCTTTTTCTATTAAAAAAGATTTTTCTCTGGAGCTTTTGTATCATATGCTGTGTAATTCAATACAAATGATTGAAGCAATGAAGAGTTCCATACTTTAAATTTGATTGTTCGCTAGTCTTGGTTGACTATTTTTACCATAATGTCAATGTTGAATAATTAGTGCTGCATGCCCATCCTTTGATTTTTCTTGCATTTACCTATATTTATATGTTACGGGAACTGGTAAAAAGAAATGAAATTAGATGAAATTAATTTGCACAGTGACCGTGTTTATATTGTTATTTTTGTTTTAGGTGCATACAATACTTTTCAATAGCGAATTACATAATTTTTATCGGACTTTCTGTAGGACATACCTGATATTGTCGGTGACCAGATATATGGCATTCGGTCATTTACTGTCCGGTTGGGTCAGAAGCGGGTAAACTATAAATCTTGCATCCAGCTCTTGTCTCTTGTGCAAGTACTTATTGTGCTATAATCAATTATTGCAGGTATTTTGGATATGTATAACCCTACTTCAAATGGCGTATGCGGCTGCTATAATTGTAGGGGCATCCTCCTCCTGCCTTTGGAGCAAATTAATAACGGTACTATAGTACACCGTGTTTTCTGATGTCTTTAAAGTTTTGTGTGGAATATATTTGGATTGTTCTGTTTAAGCAGATTCTTTTTTTTGGTACACTAGTTTATATAGAAAACAATACTACCTCCGTTCCAAAATGAATGATCCTTTGACTTTTTCACGCATTTCAATGTGTCTGGTAGAGCTACTTGTAAATGATATTTTAAAAAAATTGTTTTGTTATAAAGATATAAAGTTTAGATTTTTATACATAATAAAAAAAATTGAAAAAATATTATTTACAAGTACCTCTACCGAGAGCATTGAATTATGTGCAAAAAGAAGTGGCACATAAAATGGGACAGAGGGAGTATCTACTTTCTATACTTCTCATTATCATCTAGGGTTGCAGCACTGAGTAGAATTTATTCTCCTGTGTGAAGTGTGAACTCATTACACTGTTAATATCTTTGAATATTTATAAAGACAACTGCTATATATGTTAACATATTCTCTTTGGATTGGTATAGGTGTTGGGCCATATGACGTTGTCATCATTACTTTGGATCCGTGCCAAATCAGTTGATCTGGATAGCAAAGTAGCAATAACTACCTTTTACATGTTTATATGGAAGGTAAACTGTTTTTAAGCTTATAAAAAAAATTCTGCTGGTTTGCTCAAATCAATGCTGTAATGTAGTTTCTACATGTTACTCTCAAGGTTTGCAAGTGTCCGTATATTCCCACAGTTTCCAGAAACAGTGTCTTCGGTAGTTCAGTGGTTTCATTCAACCACAAGGTTCAGTTCCTATTTCCTGACCATAAAGTTTAGTAACAGATTCTACTCCAAAGTATCACAATATCAACAGTTTACTAGTAAAACCTGAATTAATTGAATAGAAGTCTAGTAAAGTAGCCTCTTGGTTCTCACTTACACTGATTCAGGCAAGGCCATGTTTAATACCTCTGCCCTGATGCTAGGAAACCTGATATGAAACATGTGAAGTCAGCTTAGTCTGAATAGTCCTAACACTGATGCATGTCATTTATATAAGAACGAACTCGAAAAAGCCATGTATTCATTCAGTTTTTATAAATTAACAATATTTGTCTTCTTTTGCAGCTATTTTATGCAGAGTACCTGCTCATACCACTGGTGAGATGAATGTTTAGAAGTTAAACAGTAGAAAGACCCATCTGTTCCCCTCTACCGCATTTGATCATTTAATTAATCTGACCATGAAACTGTTTATGTATTTAAAAAATCCAGATATCAGAGTTCAGTTTCGTTAGAACCCCCCCCCCCCCCCCCCCCCC
>QRFB01006682.1:21605-36980 GCA_008931105.1 Oenanthe javanica
AAAAAAAAAAAACAAAAAAAAAACCCGAGATTCTGCTCAATTGCAAAGAATTTGTTGTCGCTGGCACTTCCACTGCCTTAAATTTGGCTTTATTTGTTATTTTAAAGGAATATAGGAAATCATTCACTACGCTTTTAACCCTGATAATTGTATTCTTGTGTTTTTACTACAAAGGGAGGGAGTAAAGATTGAAACTAGATTCATACTGATACTTTAAATACTCGAATTCTTGGTTGTGTTTTTTGTATTGAAGCTATGTACTGTTATAATTTTCTCCCGCGTATCCTGCTTTGGTGGGTAACAAGGGATTCGGTATTACCTGTGTTCCTGAGTTTTTTTTTTGGAAGAAAGAGATGGGTTCATTTTCTTTGATTTGTTTCTGAGTGATTGTTAAGAAGGAAAGGAAAAAAATCAAAAATGAATTTACGGAATTGGGAAAAAGTTATTTTATATAATTTGTCCAAAATATTTCTCTTTATTTTTGGAAATATTCGAAGAGAAAATAATTTTTTTTTTGAAACTCGGGAATATATATGTAATATAATAATTTAGTAAAATATTGTTTTTTTTTGGGAATTCGGGAACATAATCCCACGTCCCCTCCTATGTATTTAATAATTTAGTAATAAGAAAAATGTTGCTAAAAATGGCCTAGTAAACATATCTAAGGTTATAAGCCGTTTGCATGCAAATATTAGAGACAATTTTATTATTTTAAAGTTTATTTTCTGTAATTATAAATATGAGCTCACACATTTGTATGAAAATTTCTTTTATCTTCATGTAGTTATCTAAGGTTCTCAGTAATGATACAACGGAACATTACACACACACACACACATATATATATATATATTCTTATATATATATATTGGGTTTTATTGAATTTCAACTTTGGATATGTTTAGGATTTTAGATTGTATTGGTTGAATATATCTAATATCTAAATTTAAATTTAAATTTTTTTCTGATTTAAATAATAAATTAAAATTCAGATATGATGGAATACAATTAAATTAAAACTAATTGGATATTTATTAGATTGAATAATTTTACCGACCTTCCCTTGTTGTATTTTTTGTTCAAGTTTACGTTCATTAAAAGAAAAAATGTAAAATCCTTAGATTTGCTTGTCTTCCACAAGAAAATGTATAAAATTTGAAATGCAGTTTTCTATTAGCCATAGTCAAAATATATTAATATACTTTATATTTATTCAAAGTCCCTTTCTCAATTTTGCTAATCTTCCAAGAACATTCATAAAATAAATATATAAAAAGTGAAATGCAATTTTTTATCAGCTCTAGTCAAAAGATTATTATTTTTTGTATTAATCACTAAGACCCTTACTCAGTTTTGCTTGTCTTCCAAGAAAATTCATAAAACTTAAAAAAATTATTTCTTTCTTCTGAAAATAAAAATATATATAATATAATTTTAATTTTATCAAATCAATTTACTGTAATTTCTTACGAATTTTCTTTAATAAAATTATAGTATTTCCCTAAATTATACAGTAATAAATATATTGTTGAAGAAAATTTTCAAAGACAATATATAAATTGTGTGTATATATAAATCTTGACCCAAGGTTCGAACCCATATATTGTAGTATAAAACCCCTAAACACTCTTTCATTTTCTCTACGCAGCCGCAACAGATAGAGAAACTCAACGCGAAACTAACAAACACTATGTATGACTCTCTCTCTCTCTCTCTCTCTCTCTCTCTCTCCCTCTCTCTCTCTCGTATGTTTAAATTTTGCAATTCACTTGTATGGTATTATTGATCGGTAGTGAAATGACTGTGATGTTTTGCTTCTGCCCTAAATTATAAGCTACTAGAGTTTTATTTATTTATTCTTTTGTTGATTTTTTGTGCCCTAGCTCTAGATTTTTAAACTAGTATATCCTTTGGAATGTTATCTGTGAATGTTTTTTATGTTTCGTTTGGTTGGAATGAATGAATTGAGGTAGAAATAAAATGCGAAATTATAAGGGAAGAGTGAAGAAAGCAGAGTTAGGCAAATTTTAATCCCCTAATTAATGGAGTTGAGGTTTGAATGAATAGAACGAAGGAACTGACAAAATCGTAAATGTATTACACGAAACAGTACTTATTTCGTTGTATTTTAGTCCAAAATTGTTCGGTTTTCATCTATTCCAGCCAAACATAGCATTTATTCTTTATTGATCCTTCGTTTTATTATTTAGATGAATAATGTTGTGTTCTTCGTTTGCGGGTTTTGTAATTAATGAGTCCCATTGTTTAACTCTTGTCATTTGTTAATTAGTGAATTAAACTTATTTTTTCAGATTTTAATTTTAAATTATGATTTGAGAGAATATAGGTTATATATACATCTTGTATTTGAGTTTCATTATCAAACTTGTTCTTATGTTGTTTCTCTTGTGTATTGTACATGTAGCTTTGTACACAACTTGCTTTCTACCATTTATAAATATGGACGGAACAATTGAAGAAGCAACCAAAGCCATAGCCGATCTATCTGTTGGCAATTCTACTACTCAGCCAGAAGCAGGAGCTCTGAGCAAGAAGTAACACTCAAACCAACCTTTTTGCATTCACTCAGACACAACACGTTTGTGAGGGCAAACAAGCACATAGATACATCTTCACATATAAATGTTATGTTATGTGTATCACACAAGCCTGCATCACATATCTGTTGTATAGCTTTTGAACTAATAGAATTTTAATATTTCAAGTGCTTTGAAGAAAGAATTGAAGAATAAGCAGAAAGAGGAGGAAAGGCGGCGCAAAGAAGAGGAGAAGGCAAAAAAGGTGCATTTCTAATTGTTGGGTCCTATGAGATAATTTGATGGGTTTTTATCGAAGTTAAATAAAAAATGTATGAAATACAATTTCACAGATTCGTATACACGTGGTACTACACTGTCAAGTTGTAATATTGTAGAAGATTAGCAAGTTTTATATTCCTTACCAATGTTTTTTTGTACTTAGTTTTCTACTTTTAGTGAACTGGACCATAAATAGGTTCTTTGATAACACTGTACAGAGTTCTGAATTTTACAAAAAGGCTTGCTTCAGGAAAACCTTTGATGGGTTATAAGATTTCTTTGTGTTTTTGTTTTTCCAGGGTGCTGCCGCCCCGAGCTCTCATGTACAGAAGTCCTTGGCCGTGGACGATGATGACATGGACCCGACGGTATGTAATATTATTGCATTATTTTCTGTGCATTATGAATGCTGTCTTAAATAATCAACTTGATTTTTGGGTTCCTTATTGGCAAGAGCACAAAATGTGGTTATGAGATCAAATTAATATAGATGGGTTCCTTAGCTAGAAGATTAATTAATATATCTAGTATGCGTGTGTAGATATTGATATTTAGATATATATTTCTTTTATTGCGATTAGTAAATTAAATGTAGTATTCCTTCTTTCTTGTTGCAGCAATATTTTGATAACAGGATCAAAGTACTTGCTGCTCTTAAATCAGCTGGAATAAATCCATATCCTCATAAGTTTCATGTGTCAATGTCTGTCATAGAGTATGTGGAGAAGTATTCTGACCTAAAATGTGGGGAACATCTGGAGAATGTTGAAGTATCATTGGCAGGTATGTCAAAATTGCAAATTTACTATTAAATAGGAGATTGTTTTTCTTTGTAAAATTTCATATTTTTGCTGTAATTGACAGGACGTATCATGAACAAAAGGTCATCATCGTCAAAGCTTTTATTTTATGATTTGCATGGTGAAGGTGCCAAAGTCCAATTAATGACCGATGCAAGGTACATAATATGCTTTCCTGCTTTCTTTTGCTACCTTGATATGTGTTGCATCAAGCAAATAGAAGAATTTTTTTAATTCAAAATGTGCTCGAGTTTGCTAGTTTGTTGTACAACCCTTGTTCTTGCATCCATATTTTCAGTGAGTATTGAGATTTATTTTTATATTCATTCATATAAATTATCTTCACTCTTTTCCCAAAACATTGATTAAACATATAAATGATGTAAATTTAACTTAAGGCTTTAGTACTGAATTTCAGGTGACCTAATTTTGTATTTAAAAATAAGCAAGATTTTATCATTTATCATGGAACAATATGCTGTGTTTGTGATGGTTGACTACCATGCATCATTCTTACAGTGGTTACTTCATAATCAGAAAGTTACATCAGTAAGGTATGTTTGTGACATTGTAGGATATCTGATTTGAGTGAAGCTGAATTTGCAAAGTTCCATGGGAGTGTAAAGCGTGGAGATATTGTTGGGGTTGTTGGGTTTCCAGGTATGAGGTATTTCTAGTTAATTTCACTTGATCAATAATGATATGCTGATTTTCAATTCCTAACCTGAATGTTATGCGAATTGTATCCTTTTAATTTGCGGACTTGAAGAATTAAATAATTAATACAAGGATATTAACTTGGGTGTTCTTACGAATATATTTAAGAATGTAAAATTTGCAATGTAGAGACATTCTAGTTTACAGCATACTGCAGGAACAAATAGTTCTACACTTCTACACATTGATACTAGATGTTTGACTGCATCCGGAAATATTTGTGTTGCCTGTCAAAAGCCTTTTATGTCGTGTACTTTATGTCAGTCTTTATCGTAACAGTTAAGAGATCTTATGTGAGGGCTGAATATAATTGAAAATTTAAATGATTTTCCCTATGTTACTCGGACTCTTCATTTTACTTTCGAGTACCCGTGTCGGACACTCGACACTCGGACATGGACACTCGAACTTGGACACTTATTTTAGGCCAAAAGCATGTATATTTTTCAAAATGTTGCCGAGTCCGATACTTGGACACGTATCCATGTTGGACACTTCTAGCCGAGTCCGAGTAACATAGGATTTTCCTTGAAAATTCTTTACTTTTGCAATCTCCAGGTAAAAGCAAAAGGGGGGAGTTGAGTATGTTCCCAAAATCATTTATAGTGCTGTCTCATTGTCTGCATATGATGCCACGGCAAAAACCTTCAACTAGTTCTGATAATGAAAGTGTGAAGGTAAGAACTATTTCTTGATTACCTCATTGTTTTGATTTTTTCAATGACTGCATAACTTATACTTCCTGTACAGAAAATTGATGCATGGATCCCGGGAAGTGGCAGAAACCCTGAAACTTATGTTTTAAAGGATCAGGTAGGATAATAATCCAAACCCCTGCCTGTTTTTGTCTCTCTCAATGTTCCTCTTTTTCTTTTTTAGACAATTGTCTTCTATGCAGGAAACTAGATATCGTCAACGATATCTGGATTTGATGTTGAACTCAGAGGTGCGGCACATATTCAAGACCCGCGCGAAGGTCATTTCTTATGTTAGGCGATTCCTCGACGATCTAGATTTTCTGGAGGTATATTGGTTACCCATTTCAATACTGTTTCGTTTCTTTGGTAGCTAGCTCTTTCACTGCTCTTCCTTGTTTCCTTTTCATGGTTTATTGGTAAATTTTGCTTTAAGGTTGAAACACCTATGATGAACATGATTGCTGGAGGAGCAGCTGCACGTCCATTTGTGACTCATCACAACGAACTGAACATGAGGCTTTTTATGCGTATAGCACCAGAGCTTTATCTAAAGGAACTTGTTGTTGGTGGACTCAATCGTGTCTATGAAATAGGGAAACAGTTCAGAAATGAAGGAATTGACTTGACCCATAACCCTGAGTTCACTACATGCGAGTTCTATATGGCTTTTGCAGACTACAATGACCTGATGGAGATGACAGAAAAAATGTTGAGTGGCAAGTTATATTAAATTGACGTGTGTATTGTTTTTTGACACATTAAAATTTTTAAACATTATTTATTCTCTTGCTTCTTGGAAAAATTGGAACAGGAATGGTCAAGGAACTGACAGGAGGTTATAGAGTCAGATATCATGCAAATGGCTTAGAGAATGAAGCAATTGAAATCGACTTCACTCCCCCTTTTAGGTTGCAGAACTAATAAATAAAAAGTATTTGCTACTTGCTAAGTTGAAGTGAGTATACAAAAGCTTACTAGTTTTTAACTTTTGCAGAAGGATTGATATGATTGAAGACTTGGAGAAGATGGCTGGTCTCAACATTCCCAAGGACCTCGCTAGCGATGAAGCCAACAAATATTTAGCTGAGGCGTGCACAAAATTTGAGATCAAATGTGCTCCTCCTCTAACAACTGCTCGGTTGTTGGATAAAGTAAATATTTCTAATATTTTCCAATTAACCATATATATGAGGTTGACTTATATGCAGAATTTAACATAATATCTTTTTACTGGTGGAGGTAACTTATATGTGTATGTATTGGCTGATGTGAGGTTGGCCGTACGGGTAAAATGGAATGGATTTTGCTGCTTGTTTGTAAAATTATATGTTGAATTAGCCCAGTGCAGACTAAAATAAGCTGCATGAAGGCATCCTAGTGTACTGTTGTGCAATTTTCACATCTCTGGTTCATTATCAATTGGAAATAATTTGTTGAAAGTAATATTTTGTCTATGATAAGATGTATAACTGTTGAAATAACTTCCTTTTGGCAGCTTGTGGGGCACTTTCTGGAAGAGACTTGTGTGAACCCTGCTTTCATCATTAATCAACCTGAGATAATGAGTCCACTAGCAAAGTGGCATAGATCTAAACCAGGCTTGACCGAACGGTTTGAATTATTTGTCAACAAACATGAGGTATGTGATACCTGTTTATGCAAATATGCCTCATCTCTATTGTTCTAGATTAATTTAAATAAAAAGGTTTGTAAGTTTGCTCTGTAACTTTTCTGAAATAACTTTGCAGCTTTGCAATGCTTACACGGAGTTGAATGATCCCGTGGTACAGCGTCAGCGGTTTGCGGACCAACTAAAGGTATTACAAATCATATAGCTTATTTTATTAACAAGATATGGAATTTTTATTCTTGTTTTTTATCTCAGGATCGTCAATCAGGTGATGATGAAGCAATGGCGTTGGACGAAACATTCTGCACAGCTCTTGAATATGGACTACCTCCGACAGGTGGGTGGGGAATGGGAATTGATCGGCTTGCAATGTTGTTAACAGATTCACAGAATATCAAGGTATGTTACTTAGCAAAAAAATGAAAAAAAAATATCAAGGTATTTTAACTAAATAACTGAGCTTTATGTTTGCCCCCTTTTTGTTACCTTACTCCTTTGTATGTTTTGATGAACAGGAAGTTCTACTCTTTCCAGCCATGAAACCACAGGATGAACCTCCAGTTAAAGCAATACAATGTAAATGATACAAGTCCTCTCTCTTTCTCTTGCAACTATTGTTATCTACTTGATAGACTCCAGGTCTCTAGCATTTTCAATAATAATCTGAAATCTAACCGTCTTTCCCATGTTTTTTTCAGCTACAACTTCATAGATACACTCGAGAAGTTGAATTTATACCAGACTCATTTTTTGTTAATCTCCGCTTAATTTTCTCAGCTAGTGGTATGTTCAAAATTGGCCCAAATAGACTCGTGAAGACTTGAGATAACGGCAGTTGGTTCCTGATGTTATATATTCCAACTTGACATGTAACTTCTTTTTTTGGTTTTCTCATATTATGTCTTATTGTGTTGACACACTTCCATTTGTGAAACTTTCTTCTATATTCATCTCTGCCCATTTATAACAAATCATCATGTCAATGAGAGTTGAAACAAAATGATTTGTGAATGTAATGTTGCATAAAAAACCACTACAAAATATACGATGAACTATTTGCATTGGGTACCAGTTGCAGTATTGTAGTGCTTTCAGATAGAAAAATGGAGCACCTACATATCTGATTACAGGCGATAGTGTTTAGGTGAATGATTTGAAGTGGGGCAATTTTTTAAAATTACATTGTGATCATATGGTCTGGTTAGAAAGAAATTGATATATGCAAGTGTACGTGAAACATTATCTTATACAAGGCTTGCAAATTCAAAATTTATTAACAAGCAGTGGAGAGGCTTTGTGCAGGGGCAGTCCTTTTGTTACTCTATCCATCTGAAATTATTATTATTATTATTATTATTATTATTATACTTTTTGCATGTATTTTGCAAAGCATAAATGTATAAAAATTAATTTTACAATTTTTCTCTAATTTTTTTTATAAAAAAGTATTTGAATATTAAATTTTTATATAAAAGGAGAATTTTTTAAAAATAATTTATGAAATCATATCTTATATGCATATTAAAATATGTATAAAAAAAATTAGGAGTAATTTGGGAATGAGATCGAGTTCTACATGGTTTTTGCTGACTAATCTGAGAAGATGACAGACAATGTTGAGCGGCAGGGGCGGAACGAGAGAGGGTCAACCTAGGCTCCAGTCCCGGCTGATTTTCAAGAATTAGTTGAGAGTTTACTTTTCAAGTCATGATTTTTTTATTAAAATTTTGATATTGAACCCCAGTTAACCTCTAGAATTTTGTATGTGAATATTCACATATTGTTTTTTATGACATACCCAAAATCTTGGAAGAATTACTTATACTCTTGATTCTTGACAGATTTGGAATAGGAATGGTTAAGAAACTTAGGGTGTGTTTACTTGTAAAGAATGAAATGAAATTTATACTCTTATTTAAGTGAGATTATGAAAAATATTTATAATTTTCATTCCATTTCAAACAATTTGAACTAAAATTTTAAACCATATGTTTTATTTATACTTTTATTTGGGTGAGATTAGGAAAAATGTTTATAATTTTCATTCTTTCTTTCATTTCATTTCAAACTATTTGGACTAAAATTTTAACCCACGTGAGCGCGATGAGATGACCCAAGTGATAAGCGCTTATCTCTTGTCGTCCCAGGTGCTGGGTTCGATTCTCCACGATTAATATTCTGAATAAATAAGAATCTAAATACAGAATAAATAAGATTATTTTGTAACTAATTTTTGTGAACTATCTGAATTAGAGTATTTATCAATTTTATTATATAGAAAATGAAAATTTGAAATTATTTTGTAAAAGTAATTAAATTATATGTTTTAACATTTTCAACTATAAATAATATAAAAATCAATGCATCATGCTAATGAAAGATAATGATACTAATTTTAAAATTATCACATATTATAAAAAATTTGGAACACATAATAATAACAATAATAATAAATATAAAAAAATATTTATATTAATATAATATAATGGATATATATATTTTTTAAATTATAATTTTAACTTATATTATATTGTTACATGAATAATATAACGATTGCAGCAGTGTATTACAAATCTACAATGTCATCTTAGCGTTTCAGCCATCAATTTCTATTTGAACCATTAAGAAGAAAATTAATCATTAAGAAGAATTTATACAGTGTCCAAATAATCTTAACGAACTTAACCAATTAAATAGGCCTATTAAGAAGAATTAAGAAAAAAAAAATGACCCCTAAGTCAAAAAATAAATAATTCTAACCCGTGTTTTGAAATGAATGTTTCATTCCATTTTTTTCACAATTTTCCCTACAATCTTCATCATAACTAATTTAAACTCTCTCATATTTATTCACAATTTCACTCCTACATTCTTCTCTCTACATAAAATATATTTATAATTTTTCATTCCATCTATTTCTCATTCCATTCCCACAAAGTGAACACAACTTACGGACTGAAAACTTGGCAAATCTGCACTAGTCTTGACTAGTGCAGAACTCGATGATTCCCTCTTGTTAAGACATAGAGTCCAGTAAGTATATATTGATTTGATACGGAAATAGGATCCCAATCACTGGAGATAAAAGATTAATATGAGAAAACATAAGTAAACGTGCTTCCGCTTGAGACTTTTTTGTTTTGGATTAGTGATTGGTTTTGATATTTTTATTTTGGAATATGAAGAGAGAATAGAGGATAGGCTCATTACATTCAAAAAAAGATATGGGAATTTATCATAATCATAAGTAATTTAAGTAATTGANCAAATGAATCGATTCATTGATATGACTGAAGACTTGGAGAAGTTGGCTGGTCTCAACATTCCCAAGGACCTTACTAGCGATGAAGCCAATGAATATGGAGCTGATGCATGCGCAAAGTTTGGGATCAAATGTGCACCCCCGCAAACTACTCGTTTGTTGGATAAAGTAAACACTTCTGATGTTTTCAGATTAACCTTATATGCACCCACAAACATGAAATTTGAATTATGCTTTTCGTTGGCCACTTGGCCATAGGGGTAGAATGCAATGGATTTTTCGTGCTTGATTATAAATTACATGTTTATAAGTAAGATCATTTGGACTCGTATAAGCTGCATGAGGGTAACTAGTATACTCTTATGCGATTTTTATATCTCTAGTTCTTTCTTATCAGTTTGAAGCAATTTATTCAAAGTAAAATTATGGCGTGTGCTAATATGTACATGACTGTCACAATATCTTCCTTTTGCAGCTTGTGGGGCACTTTCTGGAGAAGACCTGTGTGAGCCCAACTTTCATCATTAATCATCCTGTGATAATGAGTCCATTAGCATAGTCCCATAGATCTAAGCCCGGCTTGACTGAACGATGTAATTTCTTGGCCGAAAGATTTGATTTATTTGTCAACAAATTTGAAGTATGTGATACTCTGTCTTTGAAATTAAAATCACTGTCCAGTGCATAACTCCCTATCTCTCATATCCTTGTATAATAATAGTAAATAAAAAGGATTTTCAATACCCTCTTAACATTAAAATCAGTGTACATANACTGTACATATCGTTGTACAGCGACAATCGTTTGCTGACCAACTAAAGGTATGGTATGGCACATCATTAAGGATTGTCAANGTGTACATAAGTTTTACAGCGACAATCGTTTGCTGACCAACTAAAGGTATGGTATGGCACATCATTAAGGATTGTCAATCAGGTGCATGAAACTTTCTGTACAGCTCTTTAATATGGACTCCCCCTGACTGGTGGATGGGGAATGGGAATTGATCCGCTTGAGTTGCTGACAGATTCACAAAATATTAAGGTATGTAACTAATCAAGTAACTAAGCTTGATCTATATATAAAAAAAAAAAAGTAACTAAGCTTTATCTTTGCCCTCCATTCGTTACTTTACTCTTTGCCTCTTTTGTATGTTCTGGTGCACAGGAGGTTATACTGTTTCCAGCCATGAAGCCACAAAATGAACCTGCGCCAGTTAAAAGTGCTGAACAAGTAGGAGTGGACAAGAGGAAAGCTGAAGAAAATGCCAAGAAAAGGATTCATGAACTCGAAGAACAGCTTAGAAAGAAGCCGAGAAGTGGAAGTTTCAGAGCAGAAAGATGTTGCTTCTGTCATGGCCAAGTGTGTTGAATGCTGCCTGGAGTTTTTTGAAGATGGCGGAGACGCATGAGAAAATTGGTCAAGACCGAACATGATAGAATTTCTGGCTAGTGTGGATTCGGATAGGGTCACTTATTATATTGTGAAATGTGAAATAAAAATTACTATCTTGCGAGAATGAGTTTATTGTATTCTGGTAAAATATTAATGTGGTTCAACGCCCTAAATCAATCAATATACACAATATAATTTTCAGGGCGTATTCAATTCAATGGTTCCGCGCCGATATTGTT
Source organism: Oenanthe javanica (assembly GCA_008931105.1). NCBI lineage: Eukaryota > Viridiplantae > Streptophyta > Magnoliopsida > Apiales > Apiaceae > Oenanthe > Oenanthe javanica. The sequence goes on from QRFB01006682.1 coordinate 33,169, forward strand.
CCAACTAGAATTGATTGCCGCAAGTATTGCAAGGATCATACTCTGTCATGTCTTCAAGTTTAATTATCACTGTATTTCTTCGCTCTAGTAAACATCAAGTCAATCTCGTGATCCTTTTAAAAAATCTATTAAGTGTACGATACAATTCAAGGCTTCACATGAATTTGGCTTGTTGGTAAAAAAAGGAGACTAACACTTTGTTTTTTTCTCCCTCGTGGAAAGATGACACTACTACTGCTTATCTTTATCATCGTAATGGTTGATTCATGTGTTTGGTTGCTTTTTGTTACAAGTCAATTTATGAAATAAGTTTTAAAATTTGAAATTTAACTTGTTTATGCATTGAACTAAATTTAAACTTTGAATCAATATTTCTTCAAAAACAAATATCAAATTATTTGTGAGATTACGATTACTAAGTTTATTGAGATTAATTTTGCTCAGGAGAATCGATATTTGCCGTTGATAAAGTGCTGACTACGCGGAAAATTGTTCATCCTCGCTAACCAAACCAAATGTGCGCGAAGAAACTTTGTTTAGATCACAGTGAAAATGCAAACTTCTTTATTAACAAGACCCGTTTGTTTCTCTTTATAAATTAAAAAAATTATATATTTTTTAATTTATAAATAATTCAAAGAAATTGTCGGTGCTCTTTCTTTTACAAAAATAAATATTTTACCATACACTATTGTTTATCATATTGAAATTAAAAATATATCAAATTATTAAAATTATCTATACATAGAATTTCTACAATATGATAATTGCAAAGAAGATAGCTACGAATATGAGGACGTTGGTTTCTCTGATTGCTTCCAAGCAAGTGCAATTTATTGGCAAAGATTCCAATGACAACTTATTGGTTCTATGCGGAACAATTACTATCATAATTGTTTTAAAAAAAATTATTACTAAATTATTTGTTCAAGTTAACATTTTTTTATTGATTATATATTTCTTTTATGACGTACACATTTTCAACACAAAATATAGAAATTTATATGCAACAAGAATCATGTTAATTTCCAATTCTTCAATCTAATAATAATTAATAATCAACTTTTTATTTTTAACTTGTATTCAATATCTGTTTCTATATATAATATACCCCTATTTCATATAAAATAACAAAAGTATCCCTAATTTCTAATTAATGTTTAAAAAATTGGATTTATGTTACTACGAGGAATTGAACCTCTAACCACTTGTGTCAAATATAAGTTTATAACCAATGAGCTAAGTGAATTTTTTATTTTAATTTCAAACACTTATTACATATCTCATATAACCATCAAATCTCATTTTATCACACATTTAGTTTTATTTTAACTTTTAAAATAATTATAATTCAATTAAAATGCGATATTAAATATAAGATCAAATATAATATATAAAATAATTGGGTCAAAATATAGTATTAATATAACAATAATATGATTCGAAAATGAAATAGTTGATACTATAAGATTGTTAGATGTATTATATAACCAATTAGATAAAACATAAATAAAGGTTGTTACCGTATCTTACTTTTATAACTTTATTTTAGATTTTTCATTAAAATAATATAAAATATAAAGCAAGTATAAGATCAATTATATTATATAAAATAATTGAGTCAAAATATAGAATTAATATAACAATAATATGATTCGAAAATGAAATAGTTGATAATATAAGATGATGTATTATATGACCAATGAGATGAAACCTAAATAAATATTGTTACCGTATCTTATCTTTATAATTTTATTTTAAATTTTTTATTAAAATAATATAAAATATAAAACAAGATTAAAATAAAATATAGACTCAAGTTATAAATAAGATTAAATTTTAAATATAGGATCATATATAATATATAAATGCATTATGTGTGTGTTGATGTGTGTATTAGTAAATAAATATTTTTAAATATTAAAAGTTCATTAAAATATACAATCAAATCAAAAAAATAAAATTTCAAATATATATATATATATATAATATTATCAAAATGAAAAATATTATATTAAATTAAATAATATGATAAGAAATAGAATTTAAAAAAGCACGGGTTTTAGTGATAGTTGTTTATAATGGTTCATCGCAACAGGCCTGTTTGTGTTACATTGAATGACCAAACAAATATTTGTAAAATTTACATTTGATTTAATAAATAGTTTAGTTGTACAGCTTAACAATTTTAAACAATATAATAACTTTTATAAAAAGTAAGTCATATTAGTCATTACATCTAAGAATAGATTGATTGAAAATAATATTAATGGAATCATAATAACATCTTTTACTGATATATGTAATTGATACCTGATTTTTACGAGTTATATCCTATATATAATTTAAAATAATGGAGTTAATATGGTTTAGTTGTCACGGGTAAAAGGATAAATTTCTATATATTATTAGTTATTTAGTTTATTGATTAAGGTTGGATTTCCCACCACTACAAAAATTAACTCAATAATATTTCTAAATATTACTCCCTCCGTGCCAACCAATTGTTTACATTTGGGTTGGGCACGGAGGTTAAGAAAATTAGATAAAGTATTATGGAAGAGAAGGAAAAGTGGATGAAAGAGAAGAAAAAGTGGGTAAAGTGGTGGGGTCAATTGATATTTAATTGATAGATTTGAAAAGGTGAAGGAAAGTAGTGGGTAAAATTAATTTTATAATATAAAAATTTACTATTTNAAGGAAAGTAGTGGGTAAAATTAATTTTATAATATAAAAATTTACTATTTTTAGAAAGTTTTGAAATGTAATGGGACATCCAAAAAAGGAAAGTGTAAAGAATTGGATGGGACGAATGGAGTATGTGTGAATAAAATAATTAAATTTTGATTATAAATAAATATCAATAACAAAAATATATTAAATTCTAATATTAAAATTGAATAAATATATGTATTTTAAAATTAAAAAATTTGATTACAAAACTATTATAAAAAAGAAAACTCATGATTTGCATGAATTATAAGCTAGTAAAAATAAGTAGGTTAAATTAGGAGCAATGTTATTGAACATTTTTTCCTTCTCCAAACTCGAATGCAGAACATATTTGATATCCGTTTGATATATTTGTATTCATATTTGAAACAAGCGAATATTATCTGTATATTATATTCTGTGCGATGCACGAATCGGATTGTTTTAATATTTTAAATAGTTTTATTAAATATTTTCTTTGTATGATTTACATTTAATTTTCATAATAATAATTTGAACTTTATTTCATATTATATGTATAAATTTTTATATATTTTTGTATTTCTATCTTAATAAAATAATATCGTGTGTTTTATTTAGATATGTGTATTAATTAGTAGATTAATCTGAAATGTATTTTAGGTAAAAGATTATGAATGTTTCATAAGATAATATTTGTGTATTTTGTTTAGAGATGAGTTTTAATTAAGAGAATAATTTGAGATGGATACTAGTTAGAGAATAATTTTTAAAAATTAGACTCAATAATAATTATCCGGCTCAAATACGGACCAACTACAAACTACCAAATTTTTAATGATTCGTCTTTAATAATATGAATAATTTTTAAAAATTAAGCTCAATAATAATTATCCGACCCAAATACCGATCAACTACCGTCTACCAAAATTTGAATGTTTCGTCTTTAATAATATGTATAGATTCGAAATAAACCAAATATTTTTTATCTACATCCGAATTCGACAATTTCACATACGAATATGAATATGAGTATATCCATATCCGATAATATCTGAATCAATATATATATATATAATTTTAAAATATAAAATGTAAATATATATAATTTAAATATATAT
>QRFB01006683.1:0-36979 GCA_008931105.1 Oenanthe javanica
TTTTTTTTGGTTTATTATAAAAAAAAGAGCTTGAGTTTTTGTCAATTGTATTTCAGTGCCAACTGATACATTTCATTTGTTATACTTCCAGCTTCTGTTGCCTTTGGTAAGTACTTACAGATACGAGGGAGATGAGGTCAACATGACTATTGCAAAATCTGAGGCTAAGATACTCCACGAGAAAATCTGTGAAAAGGCTTACACTGATGACGACCTGATTAGGATACTCGCCACAAGGAGCAAATCCCAGATTAATGCAACTCTGAATCATTACAAAAATGAATTTGGAAAAGACATAAACAAGGTGTGTGTTTAAATATACTGTAGTTGCATTTGTTTTAGTCCATTCCTTCAGAAGCTGTAATGTTATCTTTTCATGTTACGTGACTTTTATTAATCCACGTCTCGATGCATCTTCTTAACATCTTGCCTCCTTTAAAATTTTGCTGATTAAATTTCCACAGATAAATGAAGATGTTTGATACTGTATAACTATAATTTCTAGATAAGCTATACAAGGCTAGAAATTTATAGTGGTTCAATTGTAAATCAAGTTGTTGATCCTACGTATCAGTGCCTATCTATTGTTAAAGTTAATTGTACACCATATACTTAGTCATGTACCTAGAAAATACGTATTGCTCAAAATTTGTAGGTCTTCTACACTACTTCTATTATAATCCATTTTTGAATTCAGGATCTAAAAGCTGACCCGAAAGACGAATTCCTTGCACTTTTGAGATCCACAATTAAGTGTTTGAACTTCCCTGAGAAGTACTTTGAGAAGTCTCTTCGCCTGGCAATTAACAAGACTGGTACAGATGAAGGAGCTCTCACTAGAGTTGTCGCAACAAGGGCTGAAGTTGACATGAAGACTATAAAAGAATGTTTTGAGAAAAGGAACACAGTCCCACTCGATCGTGCCATTGCCAAAGATACAACCGGAGATTATGAAAAAATGCTCCTTGCTCTGATTGGTCACGGGGATGCCTAAACTAATGAACTTGTTGATTTCGGCTATGGAATGGTTAAGTAAGCAACAGTTTCAGTGCTCTCTCTTGGCTGAGTTTGTTTTCCTTTTGTGGTCTTGCCATTAATATTTCATACAGTTTGTGTATTTGGCAAGGTTTATTTTCTTAAGAGTGTTCTTCTGTGTCTGCAATATGTTGCAAGACTTTAATAACTTGCTCTCCTATAAATAATAATAATAAGTTGTGCCCTTTGTTAGAGCAAAGGCTTTTTCATTTTGATATCGTATTTCAAAATCATTCATAGTTCAAGATAAAATTTACTATTTTTCTTGTATCGTTGGGCACTGGTGAAAAGGATTTAAGTGGCTGGCAATGGAGAACAATAATACTATTATATATATAAACGTAACATAATTACAAAATTTAAGCGAATTTCCTCCGGAGATTTGATCATTGTGAATCATTTAAAGAAAAATTAATAGTGAACATTAATTTATTTATTTTTGACGAACAAGGAAAATTTCCAATAAAGTTAATAGTGAACAAGGAAAATTAATAGTGAACATTAATTTAATCATGAGAATAAAGTTACTAAAAATATCTTAAGGAAATTACTTGCTAGTANTTAAGTGGCTGGCAATGGAGAACAATAATACTATTATATATATAAACGTAACATAATTACAAAATTTAAGCGAATTTCCTCCGTAGATTTGATCATTGTGAATCATTTAAAGAAAAATTAATAGTGAACATTAATTTTTTTTTTTTTGACGAACAAGGAAAATTTCCAATAAAGTTAATAGTGAACAAGGAAAATTAATAGTGAACATTAATTTAATCATGAGAATAAAGTTACTAAAAATATCTTAAGGAAATTACTTGCTAGTATTTTTATAATTATATATAATTCCATGTGATTACAATCCTCGTGTTAATAACCTCAACAACATTAATCTCTTTAATAATTTAGAAACGTTTAATGTATGATAAAATGTTTAATGTATGTATTATAAAAGAGAATAAAGTTCCTGACAGGAAAATTATCATGTATCTTTTAATACAAAATACTAATGACATTTTTGTAAATGTATATCATTTTTTATAATTACAATAACACCCTCGTATATTTGTATGTGATTTTTTTTAACCTCAGGAAAAATAATGTGATGTAAACTCACGAACTTTATTCTCATTATAAAAACAATATCGATTATGGTCCACATCTTATTTTAATATAGTATTATAACCATACCTTTTTAGGATATAGGAATTTAAATACTAATCTTTCTAAAAAGGGTATATATATTTGGTCGTCATTAGAGCATGTTGTATTACATTTTGGTTTTTCCTCAACTAAATCACTCAAGTACCAACAAAACAAATTAAGGAGTATCCACTTATTAAGGTAAAAGGCTCCAGTAATTAATACAATCGGGTATATGGAATCAGAGGGAGTATATATAGACTAATATGCTGTAGTATCTAATATCGAACTCTCGATACATAATTATACAGAGTCCAGACAATACCAGCTACTGAGCCTGAAGCATAGTTTCCTAGTTCTAAAAGCATAAACTATACAAACAGCGAAGCCAGACCAAGAGAGGTATCAGGTTTACGAAACAACTGGTCTGGTAATTCACCTGCTTGGCAGGTAGTAACAAATGCAGTCGAACTCCCCTACTCCCAAGATATTCTTGTAGGCATCATGAGACTGTAAAACATTCTGCAAAGCATTGCAGTGTCCATCATCTTTTACCTCCATTTCTTTATCTTCTTCTGTATCACTTTCTTTAAACTTTCCATCCTAGTACAGGTTTATGACCCTAACCACTTTCAATGCCAGCTTCAGCATCGGTCAAGCTTGCATCATTTTCAGTTAATAAGTAGTCACAAAGCTCCAAAAGCTGATCTGCAAGCGGTGGAATACCAGGGTTACGCTTATCATTGTAAAGGTGAGCGTTGTACGTGATTTGCCACATATCATGCCTAAATTCGTTGCGGCTCTTGTATTCCAAGTTTCTCACTTTCTCCTTGATTGTAGAAAGATCCATCGGTTTTTTTACAATTCTATGGTAGTCAGGGGCTTCCTTTCTCAATACTGGTTTTAGAAACAGGTATGAAATTTCCATCTTCCCCTTGAGAATCTCCACAATGTTCTCTAAGATATTTGCTAAGCCAACCTGTGAAAAAGGAAAAAAAGAGTCATGTACAGTTATTATTTTCACCCATTTCTGATATGCATCATTGAAACGAAGAAGAAAGTATCGGAGAGATTTCAACTGCACTACATTTAGGGAAGTAGAGTACAAAGTAGTGCATTTAACTAACCTAGTAGTGGATCAAAATAATGGCTCAGAGGAGTAACAGAAGCTCTAAAATTACTTCTCGACTTACTAAGAGAGCAGCATTCACAGAAAATAATAAGAAAGCAATTTGGTACTCAAAATTCATCAACTCCGAAGGAAATAAAAGAANTGACTTGCTAAGAGAGCAGCATTCAACAGAAAATAATAAGAAAGCAATTTGGTACTCAAAATTCATCAACTCCGAAGGAAATAAAAGAACTTGAAACTAAAACAGAAAAACTATAATAATACGGCAGACTATTCCTTTAGTTATATGTTTTCTATATCATAAGCTTACGAATTCTGGTTCCCTTAAGCTTGCTAAATATTTCCCAACCACGATATTTCTAACCACCAGTATCGTTTCTCAACTGTCAGGCACTTGGCATGATTAACTTATAAGTCTGGAATAGTCCATGCAGTGCAAGTAATCCGCATACTTATCAAAATACAGAAGAAGAAAAAAAAGAATGAACAACAATTACCTCTCCCCCTCCCCCTCTACGACGCTTTGTAGGCGGGGCATGTTCAGCACCATATCTTGCCGATTCAAACACGGACTGCCTCTTTGCAGTTCGCTCCCTTCCTTGAATCCTCCTATCAATTCTTCGAGGGGGGAAATCATCCATATAGTCATCTCGAAGGTCAATTCTTTTACTCTTCTGTTTCTTCTTCTTTGCCCTTTGACGTTCTTCTTCCTCCCTCTCTCTTCTGATAACTTCCTCATATCTTCTAATCTCTGCTACTCTTTCTTGTTCTTCTAGCTTAATTGCCTGCTCCTTGTGAAACCTCCTCGTCATTTCTTCTCTATTTCTTTCTGCATCTCTCCTCTTCTGCTCCTCTTCCCACATTCGATTGTTTTCTCTATTTCTTCTCCTGGATGCTTCAGCAAAATGGATGCTGCTATCCTGCTCTCTATAATCCTCAAAACTCGACAGCTCAATAATTTTTTTGGTCTTCCGTGAATCTAGGTCAGTGCTTTCTTCCTGGCTGATCTGGTCATTATCAATGTGTTCTTTTGGTCGTTTAATTATAAGCTTCTTACGAGGCTGGTCCCTATCCATCTCGACAGGTGGTTTTATCACAATCGATGGCTTGTGCTGTTCGACCTGGGTGTCTTCAGGTCTGGTCTTGTTAGCAAAAATTATTTTATTAACTTTAACAGTAGGCCTACTTGCGGTATCCGTGTCTGATGTTAAAGGCATATCAGAAATCTGGGAGGTAGCTGGAGTTGCTTTATCTAGAAGCCTGTCAGTGGAGCTACATTTGACCTTTAAAATTTTTGCCTTCGAACTAGACTTGTCTTCTTCAGGAGTTTCTACCGAAAGAATTTTTGCCATGCTTTTGGCTGTATTCTTTTTTAGTAGAGGTTTCTGCTGTGGAACAGCTGTCTTATCCAAAGTACTAAATTTTCCTGAAGCCTTTTCTGTATCTCTACTTTCAGGCTGCGCTTCTGGATCCTCGCCGTATTTGGGGCAATTCTTGTTGGTCCTCATGTGACCAAGCTGAAAGATAACAAGTTAAATTAGAAAATTAAGATTTTCTGCTGAATGTATGTTATAATATAAAAGTTCCATGCAAGAAAACACACCTGACCGCAAGCTCCACATACAAAACTATCTCTTGCTGATTTCTTTTCCTTCAGAGTCTGGTGAAGACAAACGCATAAGTTTGTTTCTGTGGGCGGTTTCTTAATATGTTTCTGTGGGTTATCAGAAAGCAAGCAAAATTACGAGTATGCATAAAGTAAGAAAGAAAACTGTACCTTGATTCCTTCTCCTAATATTTTTACTTTTTTAAGAAAACCCAAATGTTCAATGTCATTCTTTTTTTTTGCCTTTAACTTTGTGGAGAAGTTCTTTCTGTTGGGAATTCTTTCATCCTGCCAAAAGAGAGAAGTTGTTAATTTCATTTCATATGTTCACCTTCTCTTTTACAGACATGATGCACACTAAAAACCACTACAAGCGTGTACCTCCTTCATATCTATATTAAAATTATCCTTTGCTGTGATTCGAGGCTGAACAATAGGGGTATTTTGTTTTAAGCCTGCATTGGTCTTCTTGACTCTCTCCACACTTTCAAAACCTTGTATCCCCGTAGCCTGTCTCAATTGTTGCCCAACCATTCGTATCTTTTTTTTCTTCTTCCGCTCAGCCTCATCATCTGCAGAATAATTGTGATTATTGTACGGCAGGTCAATACTTCCATTANTAGTTGTGATTATTGTACGGCAAGTCAATACTTCCATTAACCTTACTTGGCAAAAAGCCTAGACTAACATGGAATAACGTTTGTTTATAAGAAACATAATAGTAGTCGAGAAATTTAATTCAGTTAACAATCTAATTCCTATGACGTGAATCCTGGAAAATTACAACAGCCATTCCAGTTCCCAAGCTAACCATTCTGCATCATATTGTGATTTATTTTACTTGCAAAAATACTTATTTTATGATCAACTCATCATAGAGTGATACAGAAGGTCTGCTCTTTGCATGGTCAAAAGCATCTTCAATACAAAATTATATACTCAATAAGAATACCTTCAAACAAAAAGACGATAAACTAGGACCGGGCATTACAAAAAAAACAAGATCTCAGTGCCCAAATCAAACTTATAAGAAGGTATCAGAATACCAGAATATAAATAATCAAAATACAATACAAAGATGAGACATGCGATAGGCATATGCAATATATATGAAAGAATGTATAATTCTGCATATGACAGCGATGTAAAGTTAAACAGGCCTCAATGGCTTCTATTCTTCTAAAGCATTACATGACTTTGCATATACAAAGTATTTTTTAGATTATAAATTATATACTTTAATGTTTAGATTAAAATACAGCACCGATACCGATATACTATAATGCATCGAGAAATGAACATGTGACCTACGGAAAAATTGAACTAAATCAGAGCCTAAATTAGCAAAAGAGGGCGCCTAGAAAGCAAGCTAAAATAGAATTATTGCCGAATTAATATAGACATTTAAGTGATTTAAAACAAGTTCGCACATCTATCAATATATCACATTATAATCATTATGGGACCAAAAACGCCATGGGGAAATATATTTTTTTTAATCATATTACTGCTTGCATATAATACATACCGTCCATAAGCATTCTACATAATTCTGCTGCTTCAGCAGCCTCATCTTCAAACTCCTCTTCTGCTTGAGCTTGGGAAGAATGCCTTCTCATTTTAAGCCCCTTAACACCATCAGTATTATCATGCTTGGACTCGTAATTACGCTCCTCTCCTTCTTCGAATTCTTCTGCATCCAACAGATTTTCCAGGTCCCCAGCAAAAGAATCCAGATCACTATTTGCTTCAGCGTCACTCTCGTTTTCATCACCATCAACAGCAGCAAGACTTTCAACTTGTCTATCCCAAATTTCCTGACACTTCTCCCTTGTCTGCTGCTGAAGCTGCAAAAACGACATTCGCTGCCCACGTGCATATTTACTGATTGTAGTTGGGTCAACCTTGACACCTGCGGCAGCTTGCTCACTTGAAAGCTTGCGAATCATAGCAATTCGATGCCACCTAGTCAGTTTTGCTATCTGCTCCTCAGGGATATTGAATTTAAGAAGAACCTAGATAACAACAAACTAATTACAAATTGACAATGTCGGCCTTATAGAAGGATGATGCACAAGATATATGAAATCAGAATTATTAGAAAAAAAAAAGNAAAATTGACAATGTCGGCCTTGTAGAAGGATGATGTACAAGATATATGAAATCAGAATTATTAGAAAAAAAAAAGAATAAATCCTAAAGTACTTGGCCAATAAAATCAGTCTTTGTGTGCATCAAATCGGGAATAGGTTCTCGCATTAATAGATAAGCAACCAAATTTGTTATAAAAAATGAATGTGAGGTGTAGGACAAGAGTAATGTGAATAAATATGGGAACTGTCCCCATCAGAAGGCATATAACAACATAGCTAACACTTAGGAATTTGATGCCCTTATGTTGCCTTAACCTGGCTGAGGCTTCCCTAGGGGAGACATGTCAAAATATCTGAAAGCAGAGAGTATTCCAGCCAACTGCTGATATGCTCTTAATAAAGCTAACATGTGCTACCTATTATAAGTACTTGTATCATGTGCATGTGCTATCGAGATATAATAAGTAGGCAGGAAAAAATTGTCATATATATTTTTTTAATATAAGCAAAAGAGTATTTGCCATATTTAAACAGGGTGGAGATCCCAGACAAGCGATTTTTGTCAACCATCACACTGCACTTTTTTATATCAGAGAGGTAAAAACCCTAAAAGGGTTGTTTTAAGCGCAGATAAGTAACGTGGTCCCTGGATTCACATAAAGATCACGTGTTAATCTTATCAGCGATAAAAAAANGTATCATGTGCTATCGAGATATATAAGTAGGCAGGAAAAAATTGTCATATATATTTTTTTAATATAAGCAAAGAGTATTTGCCATANCCTGGCTGAGGCTTCCCTAGGGGAGACATGTCAAAATATCTGAAAGCAGAGAGTATTCCAGCCAACTGCTGATATGCTCTTAATAAAGCTAACATGTGCTACCTATTATAAGTACTTGTATCATGTGCTATCGAGATATAATAAGTAGGCAGGAAAAAATTGTCATATATATTTTTTTAATATAAGCAAAGAGTATTTGCCATATTTAAACAGGGTGGAGATCCCTGACAAGCAATTTTTGTCAACCATCACACCGCGCTTTTTTATATTAGAGAGGTAAAACCCTAAAAGGGTTATTGTAAGCGCGGATAAGTAACGTGGCCCCTGAATTCACATAAAAATCACGAGTTAATCTTATCGGCAATAAAAAAACCATGGATCGATGGATATGACAATCGCTTGCCCTTTAAACAATACTCATTGTATTGGCATATTAGGTAATGTACACTCAGCTCAACTAAATATGACGAAGAGAATATTCATAGAGAGTTTATTCATATTAAATAAATACATGTTAGAATATAATATTATAAGATCCTGGCAAGTCCTCCCGACTAACCAGGATCTTATATATTATAATATTAAATTATATTGTAACAATATATATATATATATATATATAAAGCAACATATATTTAAAATTGTTCCAAGTACAAATAATACAAGCATGTGAAGAGCAAATGCAAGGCATGGGCCTAAATTTAAATTAAGATAAAATTGAACTTATATGTATATCTAAACAATCATTACTGTACAGTGCATTTTTGTTTCTAAATATCTACTTTATATATATTAATAACTAAAATCCTATTTCTAATTGACTCTTCTTTATTTATTCCGAAATTGTTTTAGCCCAATAGTTTTTATATACTATCTATGCTCCATTTCATAAAACTCCATATTTACCTCAACTCACTAAGAAATTATATACTAACTGGGATTCTGTTTCTAAAATATCATCTTTTCGAACCAAACTACATAATTTGACCCAATTATGTGCTACTTACTCTAAAAGGAATAAAATGTTAATAAACGAGTCCTTTCAAATCATATTTAGGTTACTCAGATCATTTCAGGTCTGTCTCTTTGAATTGTGTCACAAATTGGGTCGGGTGAGTCATGTTTGATAATGCAACCCCTCCTACTAAGCCAACTTATGATGGCAGTGAAGTGTAGGATAGTTCTAAGAACCTGAGATAACCTTTGATATCTCAAGTGACGTATGAATACATCATGCAAGCTAAGATCACAAATCTTAATCCTATTCCTTTATGAAACACCAAGGACGCTGGTTGAAACTGTGAGTCTTAATTTTCCCGATATTTGAAAATAAAATAAAACACAGAACCATGTCCAATGATGTCAGATCGCATCCAAAATTCCAAATACACCCGTCTTATATGTGTGTGTGTGTGCTGAATCCCCAATAAATCGATGCCTGATCAGCGCAGAGAGTGTAATTGTGTAAAACTAATGCCTGTTTAGCCTTTTATTAAGAATTCATTCCATACAAACCTTTTGGAGCATTGACTTAATGCGATGAAAGATTCTAGAGGTTGGAATATAGAAGAATTCCTTTTCTCTTTCGTAATCCAATTATGTAACAAATAAACATTTTAACAAGCAATAAATTTCTAGGAGCTCTAAAATATATACTCTAAACAGATTAAAGCACAAGTTATGCATAATGATAAACTGTCAAAAACCTTGTGTACCTCCCTAGCAGCCTCCATGCTCAACCTGCGTAGGTCTGCATCTGTTCCTGTAACAGTCGAGCTTACTCTACTAGCAGCTGCTTTTTTCTTTACCATTGCATTTGAAATTGGTGCCTTTGGAGCAGTACGAACATAACTAAAACCTAGTCCGCGCCCAGAAGGATCACCAACGCCAGTGATTTCCAGGCGCTCTATGTTTTCTCTGTCCTGCATGATAATAAGAATTAAAAAAATATTAATTTCTTACCAAAGAAAGATAATTTAGCTTACACAAGCACCTCTAGAAGCTAAGGTTTTACTCGCTATTCAAAATAAATAAGTGTCACTGTACTACAACATCTAATGTTTCAGCAATATAACTGATACAAAGTAATGCCCAAAACTAGGTGTCATAGTTTACCTGATTCGTGCAAGCAACGAAATTGCTACTCAAGTTCCATGGAGTTATCTGTAGTTCTCTCTCAATATGAGATGCAGCGGCCAAAGCAATAGCTTCATCTGGAAGCTGATTCATTGCTGAAGAAAGGCCTGTAGGAGATATCAGCCTTGTGATTCCTAAACGTTTGAGCCTGTACAAGCCAGCTTGCATGCTTTCATAGGAACATACCTAAGCACAACAGAATGATAATTAGTAAAAAGATAAGAACAAAAATTGAAAGAATTAAAACAAAACAATGTTTCCACTTCAGATGCTCATCTTTTTTGTCAGATTTTATCATCAACTGTTATAAAATATAACATACATCAACTGTCAGAAAAATATGGTGTTTCAGTATAATGTGAATATTGTTTTAAGATCATACTTGAGACGGGTGTTGGAAGCTTCATGGCAGGTCACCTGCCCAAATATTACCAGGAAAAACAAGGTGAAAGGCGAAGCACCAAATCCTGTTTCTGAGCTAATGAGGTTACAACTTTGGGGGATATAGTTCTATTTTGTGATTTCTATAGAGGAAGTTCAACAAATTGGTAACAAAGTCATAGAGGTCAACATTTCAACTCTCACATACCATCTAGTGTCATCGATTGATCACCTTACCCTTCAATGTGTATTTAATGAACTACATAATCCAGGAGGACATGAATATTTTTTAAGTGGAGTACTATTATACAAAGCATCTCCACATCAGCTTCCAACATAAAATTCCATCCTTCTTCAACTACAATGTGTTCTAAACTTCTAGTAGTGCCATTTTAATAACTTCAGTTGATATGGTAAAAAAACGCACAGTATTCGTGGAAACACTTTTCAAATTTTCTCTTCTCTCTCTTTCCTATATTCTCTACTTTTCGGCCGTATCCCTCCTACCTATCTCCCATGTTCTGTCATAACAGATGGACTAACCACTTTTGTTCTTTCCNCACATGTCAACTTTTTAAGACAACCCACCCAAAATATTATCCCAGTTAACCCGAACAGCATAATTGATATCAAGTTAAATAATATATGCAAGAAAACTGTCCCCTTCCAACGAAAACNCTTTTTCATTTTTCATCTGAAGTAAAAATTAGGAGCTTCTTTAATTCTTATTAACTGTCTTATCACAAAATATTTTTTAGATCTACATAGATAGTATTAATAATTAATAGCTAAATTAGCACAGTCAATGGAGATGCATAAACCCTGGTTTGACAGTACAAGGAGAGGCGCACTCAATAAGTCAGAAGACAGTCGCTACAGAGACATAAGATTTAAGAGGAGAGGCACACTTAATTAGACAAATTATTCCCAGAGAAGAAACGAAGGTAACATTGATTGATAAATCTTACGTCTTCTGGCGTTACCATCCTTCTCAGCTGCTCCTCCAGCGGAATGCGAAAATTGCGTCTCATCANGGAATAAGATAATCCCAGATTATCATCTAACTCACTATTAACTTCTCACCATATCCAAGGAACAAACAAAATTTGAAAATGTCTATCAAGACACCAGTGGTCCCGAGAGGAATGCCTCAAATTAATAACTATTCATGGTCACCAAAATACCACCATTCATAAAATAAGCAGATGCACTCTGAAATAGGTAAAATAGTATGCAATCCAAGTAAATTCAGAAGTATCANGCACATTGAGCATCCAAGACAATTGCAAAGACAAACATAGAAACATATGAAACAGTAGCAATACACAAATCCATTCCAACATGGTAATGGTTCAACATTCTCAGCTTCAGGCTCTTTCATGAAATAAATCGAACTAAAACTTAANATCAATTCTGTCAATTCGTCTTATGGAAAGCTTCCCCTTTGGAGAGCGAACCAATAGAAAGTCGGTTGACGATACTTTATGTGGAAAAATGGGAGNCTCTTTCATGAAATAAATCGAACTAAAACTTAAAAAAATGAATGTGCGGAATATAATTCTGATACAGAAAGTGAAGGCATCATTACCTGAAAGTCAGCACAATGCTTTAACCTTTTGCGAAGAAAGGCTTCATTCATATTGGGAAATTGGGCAGAGAGCTCATCCACTCGGATTGAAGGGCGCAAACCACGTTTTTCAATAGCACGAAATTCACGATATAGATACACCAATAACCTGTTCATGATATACATCTGAACACTCTTTGATGAAGGAGACATTACCTCAATATGTGGTTCCTACAAGGAAAAAATCATCAAACATATTAAATCAAGTACAAAGGTTTACATGCAACTCAAATTCCGCAATTACACTATTGTCTCTAAAAACATAGGTGGAGAATTACATTAGAATTTATGAGTAAAGATTTAAAAGCTTTCCTTATTAGGAAGTGTATCTTGCCAAAACATGAAGATTAAAGACTAATAATACATGCATGTATGTTTGACATATGTTCAACGTCTTAAAGACGAATAATGCATGCACATATATTTAATATCTGTTCAATGTGGAGTACCAACAGTGAAATTAAACAAATCTAACCTTATTGTCAAGTTGACTACAGAACTCGGCTGTATAAATTTTTTGTTCACATGTCAACTTTTTAAGACAACCCACCCAAAATATTATCCCAGTTAACCCTAACAGCATAATTGATATCAAGTTAAATAATATATGCAAGAAAACTGTCCCCTTCCAACGAAAACTGAAGAGAATTTCAGGAATGCTACATATAATCCTAATCCCAGCAAGGCAGAATAAGATATTCCCAGATTATCATCTAACTCACTATTAACTTCTCACCATATCCAAGGAACAAACAAAATTTGAAAATGTCTATCAAGACACCAGTGGTCCCGAGAGGAATGCCTCAAATTAATAACTATTCATGGTCACCAAAATACCACCATTCATAAAATAAGCAGATGCACTCTGAAATAGGTAAAATAGTATGCAATCCAAGTAAATTCAGAAGTATCAGTATAACCTGTTGCCCAACAACATCAATTCTGTTAATTCGTCTTATGGAAAGCTTCCCCTTTGGAGAGCGAACCAATAGAAAGTCGGTTGACGATACTTTATGTGGAAAAATGGGAGCCCTATACATGTTGGTTTCTATACATGACTGGCTGCAACTAGCTCTTATATCTCCGAGGAAAGGAGATTTATCAGATGGATCAAGCGTAAGAAGATTCCCCAAACCGACAGCTCCACTCCTCAAGGAAGTTCCAGTTTGGTCACTCGTGGATGATTTCTGGTAGTAAGTGCATAGTCTAGCACCCATCCCAACATTTCCAATTAGTAAAGGTCTTTCTTCACAGTACCTGAAGTATAGGAAGAGAATCAGATCTTCTACTACAGAGATATTCATCTCAAAAAACTTATCATGAACAGGACATAAACAAGTATTGAGATATTTATACAGTGTTAAAAGAACAAGAAAAAGAGAATATCCATAATTCTATCCTATAAAATATGCGGATATAATATAACAAGCGCAAGAGGGATCTTATCCAAAACTTAGGTCGTATTTAGATCTATTGCTAAATATATGGGAACAATTGAATCTAATAAAAAAATATTCTCTATTTTAATATTTAAACTACTACCAAGTCCCAAAGGTCCAGGGTTCGAATTCCAGCAACAACATATTAAAATTAAATATATATTAATTAGTTTTTTTAAAAAACATAATTATTGGGTTCGAAGCTCACCAAACAAGTATTAAAATTTAATATTTATATCACTGACTCTAAAGATACTAAAAAATATTCAGGATTCAAATACAATCAACAACATATTTAAATTATTCGAATTAAGAATAGTAACAAAGGTCATGAGAGATCAATATTGGTATTTTTTTTAAATACAATTATATTACATACATGTTCATATAAATATTTAGTTGAGAAATATAAATAGAACTTGTGCATTACATGGACTATAAGCTAATATTCTTAATATGGGTATACATTAAAAAACAGCTCTAAAAATATATATAAATTATTAATTAGTTTAGTGCCGGTGTATGTGTAATTCAAAACAAAAGTAAAATTTCAATGATTATAGGAGTCTTGTCAATGTGCCGAAGTTTTGATTCAATTCGGTTTGAAGTTTAGTAAATGAATATGATTTTTATTGATTTAATAAGTGTATATGATTCTTATTACTTTAAGAAGTAAATATGGTTCTTACTAAAAAAAAGTCCAATCTAATAAGAATTCAATCCAGTAGAAAGCATATAGATATTTTCCTAACCAACCCAATGAAAATGCGATCAAAATATATATATATATATATATTCTACGTATAATTTGCTTCAGGGATTCAACATGGTAATGGTCATCGCTTGTGATCGGATTAAATTTGAAATTTCTGTAATATTTAATTTAATATAAATAATAATATCAATCTATACTATATAATATAATAGCATAACTTGGGATCTTTTTTAGTTTGTAGTTTGGTTAACAGGTTAACCGAAGAAAGAATAACCGTTAAATCATTTAAAGGAAATAGATTGAAACCATTAAATCTAATATTAAATAACATTATACATTTTAATATCTAAACTACTACCGAAGGTCTAAGGTTTGAATCTCGTCAACAACATATCAAAATTAAACATTTATATTATTAGTTCTAAAGATACAAAAGGGTTCGAATCATATCAAACACATATTATTATATTATATTTTATTTTATTTCAATTCTAATATATGTTTGATGACATTACATTTAATGAATATGGATTGCAATAATTGAGATAGTATTATTATTTTTGTAATACATAATTATGAATATTTAACAAGTCCTCCCAACAAAAACATGGCTTAAATTTCTGGGAATCCTATTATAATTATAATATGTACATTAATAGTAAATAATATTGGATCATATTAAATAATAAATTGAAATAATTGAGACAATATAATTATATCCGTAATACAAAATTATAAATATTTACAAGTTCCCTAAACAAAAACATGGTATTTTTTTTTGAATCCTAATAGAATTAAAATACCTTGGACCGAGTTAAATAATAAATATATATATGTGAATTAATAATTTTATTGGTCAGATTAAAATCTTCTAATTTTGAACTTATTCATATTCAATTAGAACACTATTTGAATTATAGACTATTACTTATAATAAAATCCTATTATATTAATATTATAATCTCAAAAATATATAATTGTAACCAATATAAATTATTTAAACCAAATTTACTGCATAAATTAATTAATTTAATTTAACTAAGAATATAACAATATTTTTTNTCGCTTGTGATCGGATTAAATTTGAAATTTCTGTAATATTTAATTTAATATAAATAATAATATCAATCTATACTATATAATATAATAGCATAACTTGGGATCTTTTTTAGTTTGTAGTTTGGTTAACAGGTTAACCGAAGAAAGAATAACCGTTAAATCATTTAAAGGAAATAGATTGAAACCATTAAATCTAATATTAAATAACATTATACATTTTAATATCTAAACTACTACCGAAGGTCTAAGGTTTGAATCTCGTCAACAACATATCAAAATTAAACATTTATATTATTAGTTCTAAAGATACAAAAGGGTTCGAATCATATCAAACACATATTATTATATTATATTTTATTTTATTTCAATTCTAATATATGTTTGATGACATTACATTTAATGAATATGGATTGCAATAATTGAGATAGTATTATTATTTTTGTAATACATAATTATGAATATTTAACAAGTCCTCCCAACAAAAACATGGCTTAAATTTCTGGGAATCCTATTATAATTATAATATGTACATTAATAGTAAATAATATTGGATCATATTAAATAATAAATTGAAATAATTGAGACAATATAATTATATCCGTAATACAAAATTATAAATATTTACAAGTTCCCTAAACAAAAACATGGTATTTTTTTTTTGAATCCAAATAGAATTAAAATACCTTGGACCGAGTAAAATAATAAATATATATATATGTGAATTAATAATTTTATTGGTCAGATTAAAATCTTCTAATTTTGAACTTATTCATATTCAATTAACACTATTTGAATTATAGACTATTACTTATAATAAAATCCTATTATATTAATATTATAATCTCAAAAATATATAATTGTAACCAATATAAATTATTTAAACCAAATTTACTGCATAAATTAATTAATTTAATTTAACTAAGAATATAACAATATTTTTTTATTTTAAATAAAATTAAAACAGCGATTAGAAAAATAATAAAAAATATAGAAAAAAGTATTAAACATAAATAAAAAACATTCTACAAGTAATAGAGATGACCGATGACTGAAGTCTCCAAGTTCAAAGAAACTTCTAAGCAAACCTACCTAAAGAAAATAAAAATAAGAAACAGCACCAACACCAAAACTGACAACAACCAAAACCGATGACAACAGGAATAACATACAACTTGCACTACAATAATTTATAAAACCAATATATTGAGTAGCACTCAAGTTAACNAGAAAGAATAACCGTTAAATCATTTAAAGGAAATAGATTGAAACCATTAAATCTAATATTAAATAACATTATACATTTTAATATCTAAACTACTACCGAAGGTCTAAGGTTTGAATCTCGTCAACAACATATCAAAATTAAACATTTATATTATTAGTTCTAAAGATACAAAAGGGTTCGAATCATATCAAACACATATTATTATATTATATTTTATTTTATTTCAATTCTAATATATGTTTGATGACATTACATTTAATGAATATGGATTGCAATAATTGAGATAGTATTATTATTTTTGTAATACAGAATTATGAATATTTAACAAATCCTCCCAACAAAAACATGGCTTAAATTTCTGGGAATCCTATTATAATTATAATATGTACATTAATAGTAAATAATATTGGATCATATTAAATAATAAATTGAAATAATTGAGACAATATAATTATATCCGTAATACAAAATTATAAATATTTACAAGTTCCCTAAACAAAAACATGGTATTTTTTTTTGGAATCCAAATAGAATTAAAATACCTTGGACCGAGTAAAATAATAAATATATATATATGTGAATTAATAATTTTATTGGTCAGATTAAAATCTTCTAATTTTGAACTTATTCATATTCAATTAACACTATTTGAATTATAGACTATTACTTATAATAAAATCCTATTATATTAATATTATAATCTCAAAAATATATAATTGTAACCAATATAAATTATTTAAACCAAATTTACTGTATAAATTAATTAATTTAATTTAACTAAGAATATAACAATATTTTTTTATTTTAAATAAAAT
The DNA here is from genome assembly GCA_008931105.1 of Oenanthe javanica. Lineage (NCBI taxonomy): Eukaryota > Viridiplantae > Streptophyta > Magnoliopsida > Apiales > Apiaceae > Oenanthe > Oenanthe javanica. The sequence goes on from QRFB01006683.1 coordinate 17,189, forward strand.
TAAAACAGCGATTAGAAAAATAATAAAAAATATAGAAAAAAGTATTAAACATAAATAAAAAACATTCTACAAGTAATAGAGATGACCGATGACTGAAGTCTCCAAGTTCAAAGAAACTTCTAAGCAAACCTACCTAAAGAAAATAAAAATAAGAAACAGCACCAACACCAAAACTGACAACAACCAAAACCGATGACAACAGGAATAACATACAACTTGCACTACAATAATTTATAAAACCAATATATTGAGTAGCACTCAAGTTAATATATGTTAAATAACAGTAATAACAGATTATTAACAGATTACAGATTATTACCAATCTCGTTCTTATTAACTGTAGAGTATTTTCTTCATAAATATTATGACACAGTGTTGGTAGGAGTAGGTGCATATGGCAGCAAGACTAAAAAAACGCAATAATATATTTACATAAAAATAATTTTTGGAGACTGACTTCTCATGTCTGACTTCTCATGTTATGAAAAAATTGCCACTTTCATATAATCAATGATCTCGTAAATTCTGTTTACATTCGGAATGTCCATAAAAAATTATGCCTTTATGCCAATGGAAAGGAATTTTAAAAAATCAATGAATCTTATTTAGATTAGTATACTAGGACCACAGGGCATAAAGAGTATAAACTGGAGCAAATACCACCAAGTCTTAAGGGTATACTAACTTTATTAACAGCACATACTAGAGAAGCTAAAAGAAACATTCTACAGAGATAAAATTAAAGGGATACTAAATGCAGTCAAAAATTTGGTGAATCAGCATTAAGAGTTNCTAACTTTATTAACAGCACATACTAGAGAAGCTAAAAGAAACATTCTACAAACAGAGATAAAATTAAAGGGATACTAAATGCAGTCAAAAATTTGGTGAATCAGCATTAAGAGTTTGGGAACTTACTCCATTAAGAAAACATGACCATCTTTGACTGAAAGATCGGCTTTTCTTTTAAATGCTCCAGGGGGACGCAACGACTTGTTCTCACCAGGAACTTTTTGTGCCCTTGGCAGCATATGTATTTTAGTACGAACAAGATGCAACAGAGAGTTGGGCCTAACATTTTGCAGAGCAAGAGATTTATGGTCATCAAGTTCCACACCACAATAAAATATCTTCACTGCCTCTGATGGTTTGAAATCTACAGATACAAACATAAAGAGCAGACTGATAAATTGAGAAGTTTAAAATCCTCAGTAAAGATTTAATTTAGAAATTATGAATTATAAAGTTCACGACGGATCACCAACCCAGCTTTTTGGAGGCTTTTGCCTTAACAGAAGAAATGGTCTCCTCGGAATCAACATGAAGTTTGCTGCCTTTCCCACCTAAGCTCTTCAGTATAATTTTCATTGATCCTTGCGTAGGTAATTTTCCTTGTTCCTTGAGTACCACCTCATTGTCATGCGGATACCATAAAGCTTTTGGGCGATGAAAATTGGCGATATCTTTACTGCAAAAGTAATAGGTAAAGACTTCAAGTCAATATTTAACAGAGAGGCAGAATATTAACGATATATAAAAATTAGTGTCTACGTGTTGTCCTAAGAAGTAAATTGTGAAAAACTGATCTTTCATTGCAAAATAAATGGAAACTTCATTAGTTTGAATGTATGATGTTTGAGCAGAGATAAAAAGCAGTAATACTTGGAAGATCTTAAGGACGCCTGATGAAGTTAATAAGGATATAAATAGTTGGTCCGTAGAGGATATATATAATAAGTCCGTATTGATGGCATCCCAAAAAACCACCAACACAAGAGATAAGCCTATACTACCAAGAAGAGGAAACAAACCACCAACACTACATGGACCATAGTGGCTCCTAAAACATAAATTTTTTGCAACCTTAAAACAACCATATTCCCCCAAAAACACATATTGCCACCTCTAAACATCATGAAAAAACCAAGGTAAACAGAAACACACGGCCCAAATAAAACATAGTGCAACCTTTGACCTTCATGGAACTATGCATAATTCTATAAGCTAGTTCTAGCAACCAAGCATGAGATCTATGAACCGCATGGAATGCAGCTTTAAATAAAAATCAATGCAGGAATAAACTTGTCAACAGTAAAATTTGGCAACAATGAGCAGCAGGAATATACATTTTAAAATAAAGTAGTGACAAGGCGAATGACTGTGGATGCAGAGAATGTATCGGAGTGGGGATGGAAAGATAATTATAGAATATCAGAAAAAATATCAAATCAGAAAGTACAATATTGGCTATAAGATAAGAATGGCAATTCCACAATTAAACAGTTCTAGATTTGTTTACACTCGTTCGCGTTGAAGAAGGTACATAGCAAATCACAATATACTAATATTACANGGATCTGTTTACACTCGTTCGCGTTGAAGAAGGTACATAGCAAATCACAATATACTAATATTACATGTGGTGGTCCGGTGGATGTATAAAAAGCCTTCTTCAAGATGTCTTAATTGTTTTTTTTTAATTTTGGTAATTTTACTCTACTCTATAAAAGTAGTATGATATAAAAAAAAAGAGATGATACTAGAGATAATAAAATCCTGAATCCTGCTATCAGACTAACTACTACCAAGTCAAAGANATAAAAAAAAAAGAGATGATACTAGAGATAATAAAATCCCGAATCCTGCTATCAGACTAACTACTACCAAGTCAAAGAGCCACTAAAATCTGTTGGGTAGAAGTACAAAGATATGGTGTACTTTATCTTACTTGCTTAGCTTTGCTTTCATCGTCTGCAGCTTAAGTCCAGGTATTGAATGCAAAACTTTGACACCATGAGCAGTTCGCTTTTTAGAATGTGATTTTAGCTGCTGAGAAGATTTCCTATTTGAGTAAAATTTGTCATTAGCTATATTAAATGACTCCTTCAGTAATGCTCCATGACCACTCATCTCTACCATATCACCATTGGTGAACTTCACAGAGCGACTTATGATCATAGCGCCTGCATGGCGCTTAAGATGCTTACCATTCTTGTCATCTAAAATCTCAAAAAGCATTTGTTCATCCTGAAGATCAAGTATTAGCTTTGGCTTCGTTGTTGATTGACATGGTTCCCAGATTACATTCTCTAACCAAGATCCTTCCAATAAGTCTTTATTAAGCAGAGTCACCTTGTTATAAGACTTTATTGCACCATGCTGCCCTACCTCATCAGTAGTGCTGCTATCCTTTCTACCATCCGGACCTGTTTCAAGCCGAGACTCTAACCTCAGAAGTTGGGGATGGTATTCTCTTTCTGATGAAATGAAACCTGAAAATTTTCTACAGCCAAAGGGCTCCACAGAAACAGGATAGCTACGCTGGAAAGTAACATTATCTGTCTCATCAGTTTCCATCTGCAGCTCTTGATGACTATTTTGCTCCTCAATATTAGACTCTAATTTTTCAACAACTAAAGCACCAGAGTCAGGTCCAGAGATCTCTAAAGTCTCTGTAAAACGGTCACTTAATTCTGGGGAATTGTCCCAAATGATTTTATCTTCCCAGTCCTGCTGTTCAAGAAGGTAAAGTTCTGGGGAGAGAGACGTAACCTTTTCTGAAAATGGATCTATTGCTATATCTTCTTTCATCGGTTCATCACTAAGACAAGTGTCTCTCCGATTCTCAGCAACTTCAGAAGCTAGTGTTCCAGGAAGCTGAACAAACTTTAATGTTTCCAGATCTGCTTCACCGTCTTTAATGGGTAAAATATCATCATTTACATGTGTCCGACACTTCCAAGTAAAGCCTTGGCATAATCCCTTCAAAAATGTCTCATCATCTTCTTCAATGACATCAGCAGAACCCATGGCGATGTACTTCTCTGGAAGAGGAAAAATAACTTGCATATTATTACACTGAAATCATATATAAACATGACTGGTGTCTTTTTCAGGACTAATCCCACAAAAATCAGATCAAGCATCAGATATCCCTCGAACAATATTGAAGCTTAAAAGCTTGCAAAAAAGGCCCTTCTATATCATTTTGATTAAGTTTCTTTACAGGTAAAATGTTTCTGACCACAGATTGGGGAGGCAAACAAAGATCCAAAAACCAACCAAAACATACTGGGCGGCTCAGAAGAAAGCCAGGTAGAAAGTTAAACTTCAGAATAAAAAATATATTACCTTTAGGGACAGAATACCTACATTCCCTCTTTTCTGATTTCTTCGAAGGCTTGTGGATACCAAAAATTTCAGAAAAACGTAAAATCACTGCTCCATCCTCTGTGTATAAGATCGGAAGTGGAGTCAAATTTTGATTATCAACCGGCTCTTCTGGGATACCATGTTCTTCCTGAAAAACCAGAACAGCATTGCACTTCATGAAAATAAAAAAACATGAAGAAAGAGTACAATTTTATAAGTGACGCACAACAATAGTAGTAAGTAATGAACTTCAGTATCAATAAGGGTATGATAAAACAAGAGTACAAGAACAATTACACTACATAGTTAAATCACATCAGCCGGATTTATAATCGCGATTTTCAGGAGTATTCTGAAACAAGTTTAGAAGATTACAATCTCTCCACATATATTCTCTTAAAACTCGGTGCTAGCCACACTGTGTAATAAGCCTTTTAAAATTACAAGTGTGATTACAGCTTGTCGAACCGTGTACACCAAAAATCAGTATTCAGTAAATGGACAAACAAAACTGATATGAACGGATTGTTAATGTACTCTATCTTTATCCATGGGAATAAAGTTAGTCAAACTATGCAAATGAAAAATCAATGCATGGACAAACAAAACTTAAATGAACAGGTTGTGCAATTTTTTATTTTTACATGGAGAAAATAGTGAATATTCCGTCTTAAATATAGCCTCCCTCACAAGAACATCATACTTTTTCTTATGAACATTTACCATATGTGGCTTAACAAGTAGATGCCCAAGATCTATATCGCAACAACTTTAAACATGAAAGTTATCGTGCAATAAAGAGATGCCAAAGCCAATATGGGGCCCCAGCAATAGCCAATATATAAAGACCTTGACAGCGTAAAAGAATAACTAGAGACCCAAAATACAGTTTACACCTATTTATCAACCTTAAGAAAATCTTCCAAATAGGGAGTCGGTTCTTCAGTTTCCGAAGCACCGTTGACTATATCACCCTGTAGAGAGTTTTCCCCTTGAGAAAGCACTACAAGGTTATCACCATCACCTAAGATCGATAATTTTACAAGTCAAAATAAGAATTTAAAAAGCAAATCGTCACATATTATGTTTGATGAATGGTCCTGACCCAAAGCAGAAAACTAGTCGCCAATGTGGCAAAGCAGCACCCACAAATACATATAGAGCAACAGTACGTTCACCACACAATATTACAACAAATTGAAGCACAAACGAGCTATTCAAAAAGTGCTCTAGTCCAATCAGTANTCAAAAAGTGCTCTAGTCCGATCAGTAGAAGTTCCGGTACTTCCGCTGAAGTCCCCATATAAAAAAAATAACTCATGCTCAGGGGGCCAATATTACACACTAAAACACTAACATTTTTTACAAATATTTCATGGTTATCCGGGATAATTATAAAATCCTGATGACGGGAGAGATATTTTATAAAAACTTCATGAAGAATCAACCATTAGTCAGACAGTCTCCTATCTATTGACCTATTATATGGAATAAGGTGCTACAAATTTATTAAAAAAAACCTTGATGTGTAATCAATTAGCCAATTCACATATATATTATGATAAAGATAACTATTTGCTTATATTTTTTGAATGGTGAACTTCTTTACCCATATTTTTGAATCAAAAGGGTTTGATCTACCATTGAACAAACTATTTGGATTGCAATAACAAAACCTGATAAGGTGGTAGTTTGAACTTCAGTATTGTTTTCGTCAGCCTCAGTTTCCTTTTCGGATTCCTCCTCATCATAATTCTCATCATCAAACACAGAAGTTGCACCCTTAACAGATGCTGATACTTGAGTAGAAATATAATCCTTTTTTGGCAATAAATAGTCCTCCTCTGTTATAGCTTGGACCTCAGGTCCTTCGTACTGTTCCTCGATGTCTTCATAATCCACTGCATCTTCAGCCTTTTCATCATAATCTAGTCAAGAGAAAGCAGAATACAATATATTAGGAAGCTACTCAGTATATGAGAATAAATTATTTTTTGTTTCAGGTAGCATTTAAGTTGGAACCCACTGGAACACCAAGCAAAAACACAATGAATCGATGTAATAAAACGTTTTGAACCTCCCCCATTGTGAAAGTACAGGAGAAAGTAAGTTAACATAAGTATCAAAAACAAGTCTATTGTGACCTTCCAGGAACCGACTCCTGCCTGCATGCACCTAAGCGACTCTGAATTGATATAAGGGTAGATCATTTAACATGTTTACCCAGAGAGCCTTCATTTGAAGGAGAATTAGAATTTTAAATGGTTTGATTTGAAAGAAAAATATTCTAGTGTGTGAAATGTACATAGCTGAAAACGTATTTCTCAATATATTTTTTTATCAGTATTCCTTGTGTGTGTTGAAGATCTCTTGACAAGGACAATTGTACAAGTTTTTACAATAAGCATACTTTGCATTTAAATCGTGGGCAACTGAAATGAGTCAAATTAAAGGATCTATTTATGTTCATATGAACAGTGTATCCAGACTCCAGATGTGATGAGGAGTCTGAGCACTAACTGAAATTTTTGTATGAGAAATTAGCGAGTCAAGATACAAAGAGAACCACATTACGCAAATTGACCCGTCACCATTGATAGAAAACAAAAGTCAAATCCATATATGTAAGTCATATTTTTAAATCATCATGAGAAGAATTTAATTGTATGCTATATAAAAAGATTTGATGTAATCTATTATCTATTATTTCAAGAATAGTGCAAATTGAGGATAGATAGTTATATCTGTACTGGTATTAACTTGCAGCAATTCTTGTTATCCAATCTAGATAGTTATTTGGTGTCTCGCAGTCCAAGTCAGTTGGGTTTTATTCTCTATTTAAAAAAATCATGCAATCCCCACACATCAGAAATAGATTATATACTTGAATACCAATGAGAGGCTAGTTTACGATAAGAAATGTGCTTGGATTTAGAGATGCAGTTGTGTAATTGTTGGGGCTTCCGTATTGAGGTTTTAAATTGTTCCACGTGCTTATTCTATCATACCTGATATCTTCCCCGTAACCTCCAAAGCTTATTGCAACAAGCATTAGAGTTCGGTTTCTAGTAGCATCTTTCATTCGAATTGAAAATTCATACACTAGAAAAATATATAATTCTAGCAACTACACCACAGGAATTAGTAGTCACAATATGGGACCAAACCTTTCTCGTGGATCATAGATATCATATAAATTAATTGCAGTGTACATTTCGCTAACAAATTTGCACAGAAAGCCCTCATTGAGTGTAAGAATGCAAGTGGATTCAATCCAGTATCTAATTGTTGATATCATTGTAAAAAACAAAAGTGCATGTGGCTCTAGATAATTTTAGTTCCACTAATTTGATTTTCGTACTGATTATAGATATCTCATACAATTATGGCACGAGAGCCTTTAATAACATAAAGTGTCAGTGCCAGGAAAGAACATATGAAGACAGAAGTTTACGGTATTAGACACTAAAAGACATCCATAAACAATAGTAGATTAAAAAATATTCGAGATTGTTCCTCCCGCACAAAGAATTTACCTTGTTCAGTTGCATCTGCAGATGTTTGTACAGATCTTACTGATAACTAAAAGATAACAAAAAAAATGTATAAGCAACTAAAAAGAAGGAAACGAGACATTCTGTTCATAAACTAAAAAATTATTAGTAATAATACTGATAAAGAAATGAATAAGTGGATCACAGAACTATGGGCTGGTTGCATCTCAAATAGCATTGACTTTATCAAACTAACACTAGGTGAAGATATTCAAACTGGAGTACCATACATTTATATCCGTCAATGATGAACCAAGCTTGTCAGCTAATGCACCAAGATGCTCCTTTGCCTCCTGATAAGCAGAACAATAGCATTAGCATGTCCTCTTAATCAGAATCAGCTTAACCAAGCTGGTTATTAAATTATATATCAGCGATAACTTCCCAGAAATACAAAATCTAATCTACAGGGAATTTCAGAAAATGATAAACATTCGGTTAAAAGAAGCAACTAATCAACTATATGTGGTGAAAAGCACCTTAAATTTAAACATAAAGAGAACTTTGTTAGGTGAGGATCCAACATAACAGTCGCATGCTATGTTAATGAGAGAATTAAATTTCGATGAACTAAGAGGACTAGAGGAGCGGCCAGAACAATAAAAGTATAGGCTATGGTGATTCAAATAACAAAAGAGTTAATATAGTCATGAGAGAAGTTCAAACTCAACCAATAAAGTAACCAATTAACCATAAACTATCAAAGGTTAAATTTTACCTAGACACACTTCTGAAAAGAATATGCTTATCAACAATTTTATTCAATAGAGTAATTTCTTAGATACCCAAGCATTATTAAAAAAACGTGAGAAATTCTCCTAAGAAGTTCTGATTTTCAATGCCAGGTGAAAATTGTCAAGGTTATTTACTTCAAAAGTTGATTGTGTAATTCTTCGCCGAAGTATCAGTGATTCAAATATCTAATATCTTCTACCAGAACATTTTCCCGAGAAGTATCAACATAAACTGACAGTCTGACACCCAAGGATTCTGCTTCAAATGCATGTTGATCTAAATTCTACTGCTACTCATAGAAAACACAACTTTGACTAAAGGTACACATTATCAATGTGATTAACATGAAGGTAAGTATAGTAGTTGTGCATGTTAATAGTATGTTGAATTTGAGTCTAAAGTACTAAGTAAGAAAACCTAAAATGATCAGGATACATCAGTGGAAAAAAGTTCACCTCGTCAAGGTAATCAATGTCGAGATCACCAGCACCATCAACATTTCCAAACATGAATCCTAAAAGACGGTTACCCCCTTCAGGCTCTTCATATTCGTCTTCATCATCTGCAGGATAGAAATTCAAGAACCTCAACCAGATAGTATGAATCGTAGGCTAATTCTAAAACTGTAGTAGATATATTTTATTACATATGTTAAAACTAAAGGAACATATCACCCATTTCTACGCATGGCAAGATCACTGTGAGCCAGTTCCTCGTATTTTCAACTCCATTTAAAACAACATTATAATATAATGTTCCTAAATGATCAAATAATTGTCATAACCACATGTTAACTTAAGACAAGACCATCACCATGTAATATTATTGAGCATCATAACACCCTTCTTCGAAAAACACTAGCTATTCATAGCATAATATTACGATATATCATTCCTATTACTCAAACAAGCATTTAACATATGCTTGCATATTCGTCCATAGTTCAAATCAATATCTAACTATAGGAATCCTCGTTGAAGATTCAAACGATGGGTATGCTCCACTTGTGTAGCATGACAGAAAATCTACAGAAAGAAACCAGTATTTCCAATAGCAAAGCCACCTTTGTGATTGAGTGAGCAACTGAACCCACTAAACTTACAATCATGCATAAATCTCCATTACATTAACTATATTCCAATTCTGACTATATATTGACCTTGTTAATAAATTACTGAACATCTTAAATTCCAAACCCCACCAAAACCAACTTCCTGCTATACAGCCTACACCCCCTATCCTCCCCAACACCCAAGAAACATAATAATTCATAGAAAAAGCATTCTTTTTTTCATTACTACAACTAGAAACTCATACATTCCATTACTACAATGCAACATAATTAAGGAACTACAATACATTGTAAATTCAAATCACAAACAAATAAAAAATCATTCGAAAAAAGTAAACAAAAAAGTGAATTACCTTCATCACGAGCATCTTGAGATGTGCTACAACTACCTTGCTCTAACCCCATCTCTTTTTTTTCAATTAACACCTCTGAAATTCAAAACCCCTTTCAATTAACTACCTAATTCGATACAATTATATATATGCAACATACAAAACAACTGAAATCTTGAATTATATATACATAAATCAACAATACAAACCTTGTAATTGCAAGAATTGTGATAAATTGCCCTAATTTGAATTAAAAAAGAAAAAGGAGAGGAATTGATGGGTACTTTGTAATTAAAAGAGAATGAAGAAGCTGAAAGTTTCCTACTGGGGAGAAATCTCGGAGAGCAGAGAGAGAAAAGAGAGGGCGAGCGAGAGTGATTTATATATACGAGAGAGAGAGAGAGACAGAGAGAGAGAGGAAATATTGAACAAACTGGAGTATATGTATAGCGGTATAGCGGTATATATAGAGATCGGAGAGGGCAAATCACAATTTTTTGGTGTAAAAGTAAATAAATAAATAAAAGGAGGTTTATTTTTAATTTATTTATCAAGTAAATTATTTATCTATTTGATTTAGGTTTTATTAAACGAATGTGAACCCTAGACATGTTATTTATTAATAAAGAAACCAGAAACATACAGAAGAACAATATATTTTAGAAAAGTATTTTATTCAATTATCCAATATATGTTTGTTTTTAATAAAGTTCAGGTGAGTCAAATAAAAAAAAGTGATGAAAGTACTTGTATTTTAATAAAATTTAATATCTTTGAAAATTATATCTCCTATTTTAATATTATGATTTATTAAAAAATCTAAAAATTATGATAAAAATTGTAATTTAAATAATGTATTAAAATATAATATAAAATAATATGTATATCAACCATCTTCTATAGATAATTTAAAATATGGAAATTAATTATTTTAATTGAAATTTGAATTCTTGAAAAAAAATAGTTATGTAGGTGCAAAAATTTTTATTTTTTATTATTTACGTGATAGTTATGCATCGGATGAAGGCCTTAAATATCCATATTTAAAAAAGAACGGATCAAAATACCTACACACGCTCAAGATGGTCCTAAATATCTATTAAATAGGCTTGTTAAATATTCGTATTTTCTCCGCGCGCATGTTGGACAAACGTATAGCTTTAAAATATAATTTTTTTAATATAAACGCATTCGGCGAATATGAATGCGCATTCGGTGCGCGTTCACCGAATGCGTATTCATGACCTGTGCACGCATGATATGAATGTGTGTATATTATTTATTTGTAGCATTTCACATGAGTTTTTACAAGCTCATAGATGTATGTGTAGTTTAAAACTAAATAAATTAATATATATTATATATAATTGAAATAATTGAAAGTGTTGTAACTTGAGAATCTTAAAGTCTAGTATACGTTTTTTTTAAAAAAAATATTAACATATACGCATTTAAGGTTTCAAAAAAAAAATATACGCATTTAAATGATGCGTAGCTCATGGTATATAGAGTCGTCCTTCCGCCTTGGGGTATTTTGGACCTTGCATATTAATTCTGTAGATATTTTAATCATTCTCTTTATCATATTTGGTGATATTTTGATCATATATAATGATTATTTTATATTATTGATGACGAATTTATGTTCTAATCTATATTTTAAAATATGGGAATTAAAATTATTCGACGAAAATAAAATATAATTAATCGGGTAATCAATATTGAAAGTAATTTAATTTAATAAATATTTATATAATTATATTTAAACACCATCAAACTGATATAAAATTATATATATATATATCAAATATAATTAGTTCGATAATTAGCTGTTAAAATTTATAAAATGAAAACACTTGTTATTAGTATTTAAATGTTTATATTTTATTATTTAATAATTAATTTTAATAATTAATTTCAATAATTCGAACAAATAATATATATATATATATAATTAGTAGATATTTGAGAGAGTGTCGTGGATTTATAAAAGATTTAGAACTATACAACTTATATTTATTATAAATTTATAATAAAAATATATTGATTATTTTTTTTTAAATTTTAATTTTATATTTTATTATTAGTTTTGACCGTTATAATCAAATTTTTCCGTTTCACCCTTTTTTTATATAAAAAAAATTGATTAAATTTTTGTTTAATCAAAATGGAATCCGTCCATATATCAATTAATCGTCATTTTTATAATATTAGTTAAAATAAATGGATCCTTTTTGTCTCAATTTTTCATTTCATCAAATATATGTTCATGACAATTATAAATATGATATTTCATATCAGTTAAAATTTGGAGTTAAAATACGTATCAAAAAGAAAATTTGAGTTCAAATATATTTATGATGTAAACAATTAATATATGGAAATTTTGCACTGCAATATGAAATTAACAACTTCCTCAAATAAAAACTGAAAATATAAAATAACATGGAACTTGAAATTGAATGGTAAAAACGTAGGCAAACGAATCACTGAAACTCAGGTGCAATCGTGAACAGCTACGGATTTTTGAATATATGTGCCATCAAAAAACTTCATCCATGGTAATAATTGTAAAAACCCTACCAGTAATAATCTTCACATCCCCTCTGCTCAGTATAGCAGTGAAAGAGGTTGGACAAGCTAGTTCCGAACGAGAGTAACTATAAGTCCCGGAAAAAGTAATCAGGGTAAGATATTCTTTGTATATTGGCGGTTGAGTCGGAGACTCCCCGGAACTAATATGTGTTTCGGACACCGGCACGTTTCCGCCTTGAACACTGACATAAGCCTTGTTTTCCATGGCCAAGTCAACCACCCAACAAACTAAATCGGTTCCGGGTGGCACCTGGAAAATAAGTGACCCTCTGGCTGAATTTTCTACCCTTGGTCTACTTGTAGACCCTGAAAGGCGTCCACGAGTCTGCATTGCATGATGTCCATTGGAGGCGGTGTTACCAACACCAACACCAAAAGGAAAACCGTTTTGGATATCATATACTGAATTTCCCCTATTCAACGATGGAATACCACCATAAGGAACCCCATTTGCAATGTTAGACATTGAATTTTCCATCATTGGTGACATCATAACACCACCATGAGGAACACCATTTTCAACATGCGACATTGGAGTCTCCATGTTAGGGAACGTAACACTACCATAAGGATCACCATTTGCGTTACCCAACATTGGGGATTCCAAGTTGAAATTAACACCACCATAAGAAAAATCATTTGCGATATTAAGCCTCGGAGATTCCATGCTCGGTAACGTTGATGAAATATTTTCAGCAGCGGGCATTGGACCATTCAAAATTGAAGCATTCATGCGACTGTTCAGTAATGATGCAAGTATGTTTACTGGCCAGTGCAATCCATTTCCTGCAAAAGAAGTGAAGCCGACTGAAGCGGATACGGGGAATGAATTTTCAGAGTTACTCATGACGAATGGATCGAGAAGGTTACACTACAATAAACAATTCAAGGAAGAGACAATAGAAAAGAGGACGAGCAACTGAATTGTCATGATGTCCTTTTATAATTGATTATAACATAAAATTGCAGGGAGAAAATTTAAAAAGTTGTAAAAGTTTAATCAAGATAAATATGGATATTATTAAAAATTAATGAATTGATTTATATTTTGTACAAAAGGTTATGGTAGTTGACATTTTTTTAATATTTTTATCATATGATAATATGTTAAAAATTAAATTTTTGTTTAATAAATTAAGATTATATTAATCTCTAGCATACCCGTAAAATCAGAATTGATAATATTTTGAAAACGATAATACTCATATATAGTTTTCTTTATAATATATATCATATCTGACTATCCAAGTATCAAAGATAAATAAATATTGTATCCGTATGTTATATCCTAAACATAATATTCAAATTTACATTCGGAATCATGATTATATTATCGATCAATATTTAAAAACAGTCACATTGAATTGAAAAAGTGATGATGTTGTTGTCTATTATAATAGATAATTTGTTATTTTACGTTTTTACGAGAGGATAATTAAAAAAAGTAGTCTTTTGAAAATTTTAATAGATAAATATGAACATTATTAAAAATCTCTAGCATACGCGGAGAATCAAAATCGATAATATTCTTACATTATAAATATCAAAAAGTTGAAATCAAAGATATTCATGTTTGTTTGTAGTATATATCGTATCCGTGTACAAAAAAATATTAATAAATATCGTATCCGTATTATACATTAGAAATAATATCTTTAATATTTGAAATCATGATTATATTATCGATCAATATATAAATAAAGTTACGTTAAATCGAAATGTGATGTCATTATCTACTATAATAGGAATTTGTTATTTTGTCGTGTCTCTTCGCTATATGTTAGAATATAATATATGACCCTAATAAGTCCGTATCCTAATACTTTGAGATTTATGAGAACTGATAATTTAATATGGCATCAGAGTTCTAGTTGACACAAATCTAAGGTTTGATTCCCTAACACCCCCAATATTCTCATAATTTATTATGAACACGAAAAACTTGTTATTGCCCTGCCGATTCTTTCTACAAGGCTGCTTGCAAGGCCGGTTTGTTTTAGATCTAAAGCACAAACCGTATTAAAGTCAAAGTCTACGCGATTAGAAGCTTCTAATAACCTTGTTTCTCATTTCTTAATTATCGTAACAAACAAACATGAGTATTAAAATATATTACTATATATTGAAATTTTATTTACATACATATTATTATTTAGAAATTGTTATTAAAAAATATATATAATTATTGTCATCATTGGGTAACAAACCAATAACCCCATGTTAAATATTCATTTTTATAACCATTTGATCTTCTTGGACTCTTATTTTTCTTTTAAAAGTGCTAATACACAAATCAATAATATTTTTTTATTATATATTATTTTTTCATATTATAAATGCATCATATAAATGCATCATATAATTTAGTTTAAATTTTTTTTATTAGTACAAATTAAATGAATTTTTAAAAAGTTATAACAAAGTTAGATTTTAAATATGTTAAATATTTGAATGAAATATGAAATGGAGTTATAATTACGATATTAACACTAAAATAATAATACTATATAAAATAATATGATTTTAATATAAATTTATTTTAGAAATAAATAAAAAAATTGAAATAGGAGAATAAAATATAATATAAAAATACAAAATATTATAATTTATTAGTCAAATTATAAATAGTGAAAATACTTGATTAAATTATTAGTTAAAAGAATATGAATTTGAATTATTTGTGTGTATGTATGTGTTTGTATTAAATATATATTTTTATTTAAAAAAAGAATTTAAATAAAATTTTAAATTCATCATTCATCCGTTCCACCCATTTGTTTTGACTCTTGTATTTTGTATAATCACATATATATCATTATTTTAAAATTTTAGTTGAAAAAAGATAGAATTTATGTCATTTTTGGATATCAAACTAGTAATCTCGAGATGTATAATCATAGTTATAGATTGCAGATATAAAAAAAATAAATATTCTCACGAGCTCGTAATTATGGTAAATATATATATATAAGAGTTTGTGGGTGGAAGTAAAAAAATATATTTACGAAATGTCATAATATGTAATTTGACAAAATATAACAAGTAATCATAATATGTATAATTAAATAAATGAGTTTGAAAAATTATATTTAAAAATAAAATATTTAATTGTATGTGTAAACTCCGGCCCATTATCTCGGGCTCCTCTCAGAATTATGGAGAAAATGCAAGGGATTAATTCCTCCAATCCTAAGAAGTCCACTTCAATGATTTGTAAACCACAAATTAAGTATGCAAACAATTGGTTTTTCAATCATCCACGGCAACGTACACTCCCGGAACTTAAAATATATCAATTCCAGTCAAGTAGCTGTTTGGGAGAAACGCATTCTTTATGTAGGTTACTTGCCTCTACCTGAGCAATCGCCTCATTACTCTCCCGTCCCACCTGGATTCCCGAACCTCAATTTCTTTTTCCATCGCCTCTAATCTCTTCTCAGGCAATTTGCTTCCCTGACCTATACACTCCACCACTCTATTGGTTAACTCTCTTGCAATCTCATCACCTGTATCTCCATTACGGGTAGTCTCCAATGACATATCCTGATCCTTTCTAGCTGACCTCCAATTTCCATAATTTGAATTATTCCCCAAATTTCCATCAATACTATCTGTTACCACAACTTCCTCAGCATCTCCTAGAACTTGAAATTTATTCCCTGACTGCTTATAAGGAAATTTACTCGTACTTGCCCCAATATTTGATTTCATCTGGTCTGATATACCCACCTTTTGTTTTCCTGGATATTTCTGAGCACCTCTCATCCTGCCAATACCATTATTTTGTTTATTAAAACCAAAACTCTGTGATTTACCAGACACCTGATTATTAACAACTTTCTCCTTTCCTTTTCTATTCACAACTTGAAACTCCCCACCTTTCTCATTATTGTTACTAGTAGGTTTATTCTCTTTTGCAGCCACTCCACCTTTTTTATGCACAGAGAGTGGGCAGTTAGCAGCACTATGACCAAACGTAGTACATAACTGACACCATGACGGTCTCCAAGGATACACAACTCTCAATTTCACCTCCATTGGTTCCAAAAATTCTTCACTGGGAACTTGCAACACTAATTCTTCCGGCAACGGGCTCTGAGCATCCACTTCAACCAACATTTTCTCAAAACTCAATCTTCCTGAATCTTCTTTACACATCTGCTCTTTTAACATATCAGCACCTATTGGGTTACCAATCCCACTAGAAATATGTCCTAAACCCTCTGCATGCCAATATTGGAGAGGTGGAGAGGTATTCCAAATATTTTCACCCACAGGGGAATTAATTTCGGAACATCCTTACACAAGATTANAGCCCAGTTTACTGTGATAAAAGATTAAATAGAAACACAGATGTTAAACATACCTCTCTACACTAATCGATCACTTTGAGTTCATATTAAATCACCAATGCACTACACAAGAATGTGCACAGGATACATGAAGTAACTAAGTTTTTACCAGTATATACAGCTTTCGTATAACTCTAAGATATAATTCAGTAAAAAAATCAACAGAGTAAAATATTTAAAAGCAAATTAAAAATAGAATAGAATAAATATACATATCATAAGAAAAATAAAATAAATATACACAACTAATATAAATATCAATAAAAATAT
The DNA here is from genome assembly GCA_008931105.1 of Oenanthe javanica. Classification (NCBI taxonomy): domain Eukaryota; kingdom Viridiplantae; phylum Streptophyta; class Magnoliopsida; order Apiales; family Apiaceae; genus Oenanthe; species Oenanthe javanica. The sequence goes on from QRFB01006683.1 coordinate 34,251, forward strand.
CAGAATAATATTTGTATTGTATAATTAACAAGTTAGTATTTATATAAAATATGCAATTTATGTGCGATTGATCAGAGTGGCAAATCTTATTTCCCCTTCTCCAAGTTTCGATGACCAAAGTCAATCATTTAAATCCGCATTCCCCTTCCCCTACAGAATGATAGCCAAAAAGATCTAATGCATATTCCTAGCATTTGGATACCCTACTTCTCTTGGTAAAGAGAGGAGTTAGAGGGTTTGAGCCTCAACGAAGGCATGTGTGTGAGGAAATTGGCCTTAAAAAAACATACCCTAACAAAAAGAGAAAGGTTAACTTGTGTAGCACATCAAATTCCAAGTCTTACAGTATATATCAGCAATGATGTTGTATGCTATTCAGTATGCATAATCAACTTCAAAAAGTATCAGAACATTAATAGCTTTCGAAACATTGAACATAACTAAAATGAATCCAAACCTAGCTAGTATTTTTTTGTCAAGATACAATCAGCTCTAAAACAAGTNCCAGAACATTAATAGCTTTCGAAACATTGAACATGACTAAAATGAATCCAAACCTAGCTAGTATTTTTTTGTCAAGATACAATCAGCTCTAAAACAAGTTAGATTGAGCAGGTGGAGTATATTCTTACATTGAGTACAGGAAGAAACCCGTTTTTCACAGAAATTCAAAATATCGCCTCATCTTAAAGATAGCTTGTGCCCTGTGGTACAAATCATCAACCAATACCTGCCTTAAGCTTTCTCCAAAATAGTAATATGACTTCTGGTTTTCCAATATCCCCGCAGCTTCTCCATTTTCTTTTGGTTCCTTCCATAGCTCAGTCTCAGGCTCCCCAGCAATCTGATACAAATTATGCAACACACAACATGCAACAATCGTCTGAGGGGCATGATTAATATCCACATGCAAGTCCTGCATAATCCTTGACCTCCTCTTTAGCAATCCAATTGCGTCCTCTAAATTCTTCCTCCCTTCATCAATGCTAGGGAATGAAAAACCAGCTCATCCGGGCTTCTTTTCTACAGCAACGCCTGCACACAAAATTCCAAGAGGCCCGAGGAGTTATAATGTGAGGTAAAATTGTAAATTTTCATGATATAGGCAGGATAAAATAGTAAATTTTCGTGAATCAATTGGCTCAAGTTGGCCTATTAGATATATAATTAGATTCGTTACCACAAGCATTATTCCTTTGTCCCTATCAAAGCCCAAAGCAATCAACTAACCACTCGCGCACAATAATAAAACACAAGTCAACGAAAGAAGGTAACATCATCTTTTACCCGAATCCGAGCAGTGGCTTCCTGACCAGTCTCCAACAATTTAGCAATATCCCTACGCATCTGCTTAAGTTGAATTTCTCTACGATTCCTCAACAACAACTTAATCCGCATAATCGTCAATTTAAGTAGTGTTTTACTACAAACACCATAACAAACAAGTGAACTGNGCACAATAATAAAACACAAGTCAACGAAAGAAGGTAACATCAGCTTTTACCCGAATCCGAGCAGTGGCTTCCTGACCGGTCTCCAACAATTTAGCAATATCCCTACGCATCTGCTTAAGTTGAATTTCTCTACGATTCCTCAACAACAACTTAATCCGCATAATCGTCAATTTAAGTAGTGTTTTACTACAAACACCATAACAAACAAGTGAACTGAAGTCAGTCTCATCTATTCATATTTTCACGTATCGAATCAGACAAAACTCTAAACTATTCAATCAAATTCCAAATTACACCTAAAATTGAACACTTATTTATTTATGGTAATGAATTGCACACAAATTAATTAAAATTACAATTCCACTTTACTTTAATTAAGCGCAGTAAACAACTGAATTTAACCTAATCAACTCACAATCTGTAATAATCAGCACATAGTCAAACAATATCAATAAGTGACAATTTAAATGATTGAATTTACCCTGCAGGAGATTTAAAGCCTTTGTTGAAGAACGAATCAAGCATCGACATCTGCAAATCATGTAGATCAAACCGTCGCTAGGGGTGCGCGTGAAGAATATATCAGTATTTTATGTAAATACGAATATATAATTATATAGATGAGTGTATATACAAAAATTATGTATATGTATGTACTCACTGTACCTGCTTCTTCTCTAGTGCAGTTGCAATTGTAAAGTATGTAAATCAAGTATCAAACGCTGAATGTCATGGAGATGATGTATATTTGTGACACATATACACAAAGTAGATGCACAGTACATATGATACACTATATAATGAAGGATAGAGCGGTCATTTAACAGTTACCTGGACGCTGAGTTAGAATAAAATGGCTCAGTTTGCTCTATTAGATATATAATAGATAATAGATAATAGATAGATAGATTCCAATAACAAAATTTTAGTACCCAAGTGACTATCACTGATCTATGCCAAGCAAACATATACAAGTTTCTGTCCTAAATAGTTTGAAAAGAATTAGGTTAAAGAACCTCTTTTTGTTCTCTTGCTCTGTCCAAGACTGGAAGATACAAATCTATACTAGGATCTAAGGACTTCAACTTTGACTCGATGAACCTCTTTCTTGCTGCNGTTCTCTTGCTCTGTCCAAGACTGGAAGATACAAATCTATACTAGGATCTAAGGACTTCAACTTTGACTCGATGAACCTCTTTCTTGCTGCAGTAGAACAAGGACAAACAAACTGATAACATATAACCAGCCAGTAAAGGATTAGGTCTTGAGATGAAA
>QRFB01006684.1:9842-36977 GCA_008931105.1 Oenanthe javanica
TAAAAATATCATAAATTAATACTTAAGAAAAAATTTAGTTTTCAAGAATTTTAAATTTTCTGTAAAAATAAATAAATCTAAAATAAAAATTAAAAATTAAAAATTAAAGGGTACAAAACTTGNTTCAAGAATTTCGAATTTTCTTAAAAATAAAAATATCATAAATTAATACTTAAGAAAAAATTTAGTTTTCAAGAATTTTAAATTTTCTGTAAAAATAAATAAATCTATCATAAAAATTAAAGATTACAAAACTTGGGGTACCAAACTGTAATTTGGTGCTGGGTGTCGAATTTTCTACTGCCTTAGACAATTCAACTACTACATGTCAATTTTACTCTCCATCTAGCATGTGTCGAATTTTCCTGCCTGTATAGCCATGTGTCGACTTTTCTTCCTTGTAGAATGCCTTAGAATGTTTTCTATCATCCAAAGAACCTGGGTGTCGAATTTTACTCCCATGTATAAACAGGTGTCGATTTTTTCTTCCCTGTAGAATTGACTTAGATTCTTTTTGGCAAACCACAAGCTAGGTGTCGATTTTCTTGCCCTGTAGAACCATGTGTCGAATTTCTTCACCTACTATAACTAAGTGTCGAATTTCTTGGCCCTAGACAAATGATTTGGCATGCATCAGAAATTTGTTTAACAAATTTAAACTTTATTAAATTTATATTAATCAGTTTGCTCTAATACTAATTGTTAGGTACCGCAAGTATCGTAGAAGGGTGATTGAATACGATACTCACTAAATTAAAAAATTCATTCGAATCTTTTGCGGATAAATAATTTAGAGTTCGGTTAGTGGGTTCGAATTCATAAGGTGAATAGTGTTTAAGAGGCTGGCTTACTAATTTTCTGTATTTATGAATAAACATTAGAGTTTTAAAAAATTAGCAAGTAATTAAACGAGACAGGTTTGGTGGAATATTACTTTCGTATTAATCCCTAAGGTTACTACACTCAGTTAAATAAATAACTGGCTTCCAAAGAACAAAATAGTTCTTTGCTTCTACAAAGAGATATGACTGATTCCTATTACAAAGTATAGATCTGTGAATGAACAAACAGGAAATCAATCTAACAGAAAGTGCTTTATAATAGCCCTATAGATTTACAACAAAATGAACCGGTTAGATTATAAAACTCCGGTGACGAAGGTATGTGTATAGTTTTGTATCTCTTCTTCTCCGGCTTCTGTTTCTCTCTATATCTCTTTACTTCTGTGTATATATTTTCACACACACACACATACCAAATGAATTAGATTCATTTGTTTATAGTGTAGACTTTTCAATAATTGAACTACGGTTGTGAGTGTCGAATTCTTCTCCCCCTGTATGTTGACTTGAGTTGACTTTGAGAAACCCGTGGATATATTCTAGGTGTCGAATATTGTTTCCATGTACTTTACCTTAAAAAATATTCCTGTGTCGAATTCCTTAGTCACATATAATTGCCTTAGACGTAAATAGGTGGGTGTCAAATTCTGAGGCCTTGTACAGCTAGGTGTCGAGTTTTACTCCAATGAACATGCCTTGATAGATTTTAAGTCTATGTGTCGAATTCTATACCTTGTATGAACTAGGTGTCGTATTCTTTCCTTGATCATGCCTTGGACACTTCAGCAAACCTATGTGTCGAATTTACTTCATTGTATGGCTTGGTGTCGAGTTTTTCCCTTATGAACTTGCCTTTGTAATTCCACTAAGCTAGGTGTCAAATTCTATGCATAGTCTTCCTATGTATCAAATTCTGCACACATGGTTAACACTTGAAGCACAGAACTACTAGGTGTCGATTTCTTCACCATGTAAGACTTGGTGTCGATTTCTTCACCATGTAAGGCTGCTTGTCGATTTTCTTCACCATGTACAATGACTTGGAGTAAATTCAATCTACTGTAAAATCTTTGCTCACTTGGCTTCTGTCAATTCTTATTGTACAATGAACATGTTAATCAAATCCTTTGTGTTGACACTTAGTGCACTGGTCTGGTTCACAAGTGACTAACACTGTATTGATCTTCATATTCTCAATTAAATAAATTGACATGAATGTTGCAGTTCTTTATTGCTTCGAACACTAACTGTCAATAAACACTGTACTTTCACTACAATCTTTTCTGGTACTTAGACAACGTCTTTATTACTACTACAATCTTGAATACTTCATTCTCTATTCTTCACTGACATTTGAACATATTAATGAACTTCTTTCAGTGAGGATAACTTCAAGACTACAGCTGTCTTCTTTAACCATTGTCTTCACCTTTCTAGATTCCTATGCTTCACAAACTGTCTATCTTCAATCAATGCCTTTACACTGAAATCTTCTTGTGGCACTGCTATACTGAATCTTCAACACTTCTGAAACCCTGAAAGTCTTTAACTATTATTCTTCACTGAGGCATGAACATATTATTGTACTTCTTTCAGTGACCTGTAGTAGACTTTAAAACTTCTTCTAATGTCTTGATTCACTGTATTTGCCTTGTCTTCATTTCTTCCTGATTTCTGTGTAGGCGCAGTATTATTTACTTGTCCTGTTCTAGTGTTGAGTTATCACGATTACTATTCATACAGCTTCGTAATCTCCAACATAAACGCATGTGTGATAGGTTTTATTTGTCTTTTTCGTGCAACTATTTTGGTACTGAAATCTAGGGTTTGTGATTGGGGTTGCGTAATGTTTACGCGTTGTGTATGTTTGAGGGATGACGGGTATGTATACTTGTGTCTATATTGTTATTCATGAATGGCATACCTGTTTACCTGTTTGACTATATCAGTTGTCTCTGAATTAAGCGGGTTTTGTGTATCTTATGTGTTTGATTTTACTTGTGTGTATTCCCGTTGTCCCTAAATTAAGAGTTTGTTGTAACCTGATGGCAAGTGGGCCACTAGTGCTGGGATAGTCCACCGGGCTCCCGCATCAATGAGAATTGAATATTATTTTATCTCTTTTAAGGAGTATTATGAGGTGACGGGTATATCCCCCCGGTGTTTAATGAAGGGGATTTACAGCAGAAATATATGGGGGCAATTTGACTCTTTGAAATATCCTAGCTCTTTTTGGCGATTGAAGTACCAAGGCATCATAGCTAAGGCCTTCCAAATTGGTGACAGATATGATTGGAGACCGGCTGCTCCTCATGAATGATTATATTCCCGTCCTGCTAATGGTTAGATAACGGTACCCGTGGAGACTTTGAAGGCAGGATTTAGGCCTAGGGATCATTATTTTCTTAAGGCTCTGTTTAAGCAAGAATTTAAATGCTTGATAGCTCAGTTTTCCCCTAATGCTTTCCGATTGATTATGTGGTTTATTGTTGCATTTCATAGTCAGGCACAAGTGTCGTCTTTCGGGGGTTTTTTTCCTTGTTCAAGTGTTCACAAAACTATGTCTTGAGGGATTCATTATGAGCCTTCTTCTTTAGATGATGATATTGTTGATATTGCTGGAAACAAGAGGAAATTGATGGGGTACTTGTTTCTTCATGCTCCTCAAGCTCTTATGCAACGGTTTCTAACTGGGGATGATCGTGCCAAGATGAGTCGATATAATACTGCTAATGAGTTACTTTAATACGAGAAATATACTGCTCAGGTACGATAATATCCTTTGTACCGCGTGCTGCTTTATCTTATTATACTATATCTTTTTGTGACTTTATTCCGCTGTCTCTACTTTCCGTAGTCTCTTTGCTAAAGTTTAGGCCTTGCTACCGAAGCAATGGAGGCTCTTTAAAAACACCAAAAATTGTTACAAAGGCTTCGTTTGATGGAACAAGCTAGAGATCAGGCGACTGCTGAGCTGGGTGCTCTTCATGAAAATGTTATCAATCTGTTCGCTGGAGATAAAAAGCGTTTAGAAGAAAAGGTCATAGAGGATGTTCACGAGGGCAATCGTATGAATAAATGGGATGAAGACGCAGAGGGGAAGCTATACATATTGTCGCCCAAGATGTCGGAGTTAGAGATTGCTCATTAGAGTTTTGGTCAGGACATGAAGGACGTCGAGACTGAGCTTGACAATACCAAGTTCACTTTTGGTACCTCTAAAACTGTGAATAAAGCCCTTGATGCTAAGATCAAATCTAAAGTTGATGAACTGGTTAATTTGCGGGCCAAGTTGGATGCCGTTTTAAGCTGTGAGACTGTTATTATTGTTTTCAAAGCTAGTCCTGAGATGAAGGATTTGATGGATGCTGCGATTAACCGGTACAAAGCTAGCATTGAGTTTTACAGGGCTTGTGCCACTGTTGTGGAGGATTTTAAGACCGGGCCTATATATGCCAAGGCTTCGCAAGATGCTATCGACCTATATACAAATGGCCCGAAATTCAAGAAAGCTGAGGGTGAGAAGACTGGGAAGGTAACTCCCTTTAATGTGGAATGATGCCGCGATTTTTTCGAAGGAAATCTTCAGTGTCCTCGTGAGGAGTTTTCTCCTTTCTTTGAAGCATGGTAGGTGAAGATTGCTGCTCGAAAGGCGCAAGGCAAAGTTCCTAGTGGTGATGATGTTGGTTCCTCAAAAACATCTCTTACGTGAGTTTATTGTGCCAATGTTGGCCCTGTAAGTAGTTTAAGATTCATGGTGAAATAGTTATCGTAAAACTATTTGTATTTTACCTGTGTATTATGCCTTTAGTGGCGTATTGTGACTTGATATCTTATTTGATTTAGCTGTGATGTGGCGCTGTGCCTTTTTTTGTTACAAATTAGTTTTGCGACCGTGTTATGACTTCTCTTTGTGTCTGAAATTGTTCTAGTTTTTGTATCTAAGATTTTTTGTTGCTTTTGTGTCTAAGATTTGTTGTTGCTTTTGTGTTTTTGCTTTTTGTGTCTGATAGCCTTTTGCCTTGTTTCTGTTTTGGCTCATAGATACTCTATATGTGCATGAATTTCTTGCTATTTATTGTTAATATTTTTAAGAAACCCTAATATGCCTTATCCCGTAGTCAGTACATCAAGTAGGGTAATACTTAGACCACATATTTTTTGAGCTTTTCCCCATGCCAAGTGCTGTTGATTTCTTCCCCGTTCAACCTTTCTAACTTGTAAGACCCTGGGCCCAGCACGTGTTTCACGCAGTATGGTCCCTCCCAATTAGGCATGAGCTTTACTGTGTGACACGGGTCAGATGCTTCCGTTGCCCATAATTCAAAATTTTCTTCTTCAAATTTCCTTATCTTGGTTTTTCGGGTGAAGTAGTCTGGTGTCTTTTCCTTGTATTTTTCCATTGTTAGCACTGCTCTATCCTAGGCTTCATTAAGGAGTTCTAGATTACTTTATAGGCCCTGGACATTTGCTTCTTCATCGAAGTTAAGTACTTTGAATGAAGGGGACCCTATCTCCACGGGCAAAAGGGCCTCCGTGCCAAAACTAAGCTTAAAAGGTGTTTGCTTGGTGTCTGTCATGGAGGTTGTTCGATAGGCCAAAGCACATTTGGAAGTTCCTCTGGCCACTTCTTTTTGAATGCTTAAAGTCTCTTTTCTAGACCTATGACGATGATTCGATTTGTCACTTCTACTTGCCCGTTGCTCTGAGGGTGGGACACATATGCCTTCTTATGTTTGATTCCTCTATCGAATAGATACGTAGTAAATTTGGAACCTACAAACTGTGTCCCGTTGTCCGAAATTATTACCCGTGTTATACCAAACTGGGTAAAAATGTGTTTATCCACAAACCTGATAGCATCTTCTTGAGTGATATTTCTCAATGCTTTTGCTTCCGCCCACTTCGCCATATAATCAATGGCCACCATGATAGACTACACTTCCCCTTTAGCGTTGGGGAAAGGTCCCATTATGTTGATTCCCCATGCGGCAAACTATATGGGGGATAGTATCGAAGCGGGTAAAGAAAGTGCTTGGTGGGGAACGTTCCCGAAGAGTTGGTATTGTGTGCATTTCTTGACAAATTCTTTGCAGTCATGTGCGAGTGTGGGCCAAAAGTATCCTTGCCTTATGATTTTACTAGCCAAAGTTTTTCCTCCCATGTGGTCTCCACAAATGCCCTCGTGTACTTCCCTCTTGCAATAAAGAGCCTCATCCGGGTCGATGCATTTGAGTATCGGGGAATCAACCGTTCTCTTGTACATGGTGTTATCTTCAATGAAGTACTTCACCGCTTATGCCCGGAGTTATTTGACCTTTGTGAGATCATCAGGGTGGGTTCCATCTTTTATGTAGTCAATGATGGGCATCCATGTGGGATCTTCCATTGTTATATCCATAATTTGGTTCCCTTCGATCACCGGGACTTTTACTTCTTCAAAGTACACCAGCCCTTCCAAGTTATCCTTCTCAACTTCTACCAATTTAGACAGACTATCCGCGATGGAAATGTCCTCCCTGTCCACTTGGGTTAATGAATGTTTGTTGAAACCCAACTGGAGTGACTTTACTATTGCTTGGTATTTCGCTAATGTAATGTCCTTGGTTGATTATTCACCTGTTCTTTGTCTCACTACAATCTGAGAGTAACTAAATATTGTGATATCTTTTACCCGGATATTTTCTGCTAAACGTAGTCTCGCTATGAGTGCTTCATATTCTGCTTGATTGTTGGTCACTTTAAAAGCGAATCGTATGGCTTGCATTACTTTGAATCCTTCTGGGCTTATTAATATTAGCCCGACACCACTTCGTGTGTTTGTCGATGAACCATCTACGAATAACATCCATTCATGCGGGGAGGTTTTATTCTCCTCAAGTGTCTCCATTTCCTACTAGCTATGACCAGGGCGTAAACAAACTTCTCTGCTGGCGAGTAACGTGTTTTCGCATCCCTCAGGGTTTGATTGACGTAGTAAACTGACTTCTGCCCGCCTTCAACTTCTTTGACCAGAACCGCCCCTACAGTTGCGTTAGAAGCGGATAGATATAGTGATAGAGGTTCCTCAGACTTCACTATTATGAGTAAGGGCGGGGTAGCGAGTTATGCTTTGATCTCCTCGAATGCTGTTTGACATTCCGAGGTCCACTATATGATAGACATCCTTCTGCTAATTTAGAGGCAAAGCATCGCAGTGCCGCCAATCTGCCCGTTAATCTTTGTATGTCTCGAATTGTCTTAGGTGATTGCATATCCAACACAACTTGAATTTTTTCTGAGTTTGCTTCAATTTTCCTTTGACTGACTAAGAAACCTAAGAATTTTCCCGCTCCTACTCCGAATGTGCATTTTTCGGGATTGAGCTTCATGTTGTGGGCAAACACTCTTTTAGATCTTCCAAGTATGAATTGAGGAGCATTGACTTCACAATCATGTCATCTACGTAAATCTCCATATTCCTGCCCAGTTGTTTAGTAAATTTTTTGTTCATCATCATTTGGTAATTTACCCCGGCGTTGATGAGGCCAAACGACATGACTTTGTAGTAGTAAACTCCCCTGCGTGTGATGAAGGAGGTTTTCTCCCTATCTTTTGGGGCCAACTTTATTTGATTGTAGCTCGAGAATGCATCCATAAAACTTAACATCAAGTGGCCTGCCGTGGTATTGATGAGTTGTTCTATGCTTGGCAGCGAGTACGGGTCTTTTGGACATGCTGCATTGAGATCGGTGTAATCCACGCATACCTGCCACTTTCGGTTGTGTTTTTTGACTAAAACCATGTTAGCCACCCACGTGGGGTAAGAAACGTCACATATGAGGTTAACATCCAACATCTTATCAATTTCTTCATCTATTTCCTTCTGTCTCTCAGGTGCAAAGTTTCGTCTTATCTGGATCTTTGGAACAATGTCTTTGTACACACTGAGAAATGTCTTTGGAGCATTTCTTTAGGGCTCAATGTGAATACATCAGCATATTCCCTCAATAAACGGGTGAAACCATTTTCAAATATGGAGTCTAAACTAGCTCTGATGCTGACGGTCATCTTTTTATCAATCCGGGGTTCATCATCTTCCAGTGATCGTGGGTGGATGAATCCACCATCTGAACTTCTCTTGCCCACTTTTTTTGATTTTGTTTGTGTTCCAGGTGCCTTTTTTTTCTTTTTGTCTGTGGAAGGCCTTAACCCTTCTCAAGTTACTTGGTTCTGACTGGGCTAATGTAAGGGCAGAGCCATAGTAGAATCTAGAGGCTTCTGAATCGCCTTTAATTTCCCCGATGCCTCCCTTGGTAAGAATTTTCATTTTGAGGTGAGTAGTGGATATGACGGCTCTCAAGAGTGTCAATGTAGGATGCCCCAAAATCATATTAGAAGAGGATGCATTATTGATAACATAGAGCTTGATATAATGAGTTACATCGCGTGGGGTCATCCCGAAGATGATAGGGAGCCTGATATTGCCCGCTATAGGTACAACGTTGTGTCCAAACCCATAGAGAGGTGCTTCCTCTGGGCATTCTTCTATCTTGATGTCCTCTGTCTTTAACCACTCCCAATAGTGTACGGAGAGTATGTCAACAGATGAACCGTTGTCTATTAGCACCTTCTTTAGCACATTGTCTCCTGTTTCTACACTGACCCTTAAGGCTTCGTTGTGGTTGGGGTCAACCCCTTCGAGATCCGCGTCTGTAAAGGAAATGGCGTTGTTCTTTTTCTCCGTTGGTTGGCTGATAGTTAGGACGTGTTTGCCTGATGGGGCTCTTGGCGGGGAGCGGGTTCTTCCTATGACCACATTTATCACATTCTTGCCTTTATCGTTGGAGGTGGATACATCTTACCCGCTTCTCTGTGAATTATTCCCGCAAGTGATTTGTCATTGGTGTACTAGTTTTGCAGACCTTGACGGGTGAGTCGCTCGAGGAAGTGCTTCAACGATAATTCATTAGTAAAAGATGGATAAGAAGAGTTCAGCTTCATTGATGAATATTGCCCATGAAAGGGACGAAACTCTCTGCAACTACATCGACCGATTCACCAGGGAAGCCCTGAAAGTGCCAGACCTTGACAAAAAAGTGGCCACGATAGAACTTCAGCAAGGAACCACTAATGTGTACTTTAAAATGTCTCTAGCAAAGCATCCACCAGTGAACATGAACCGACTCCAAGAGAGAGCCGAGAATTACATCAAAGCTGAGGAAAGCATGAAGAATATTACACCACAAGATACGACGAAAAATGAAAGCTGATCGGGAGTACGATATGAGGGAAAAGTATCCTAAGATTAGGGAAGTACTGATATGACTCCACAAAAGAATGGGCCAAGGTTCTTATAGTATGCTAGATTGAACGCTCCAAAGAGTCAAATCCTGATGGATATAGAGAAGGACAAGGACCTTTGATCGCTGAAGCCACTAAGAACAAAGATTGATAAACATGACTGTAACTTGTACTGTCGGTTCCACAAGGATATAGGACTTGACATAAACGAATGTAGGCAACCTAAAGATGAGATTGAGTTCTTAATTAGAAAGGGGAAGCTCGATAAATTGACCAAAGATGGTGGACGAAAGAATAATGATAAAGAGAATAAAGATCGTGATGATCGAGATAAAAGACCACAGCCACAAGGGCCGGTTGTAAATATAATCTCGAGAGGGCCAACAACAGATGTTGCATCAAGAAACTCTAGAAAGGCTTAAGATCCATTAGAAATGTTTCAATTTGTTCAGCACATGAGATTTTTTTTCCAGATATTCATTTTCCTGTTTCATGGATTCCATGGAAACCAAAGATAGTTCCAGTTTTTCATTCTTGATAATTAAATCATTGTTTACGTTAAGCAGTCTACTTATCTCTTCATTTGCAGCAGTCATACTAGTATGTATGTTAAACATTTCAGTGTTTAACTCTTTAACAGTTTTCTTGTACTGAGAGTTGGACATTTCAATAGAAGTTAAGGTTGGTACTTGAATGGTTGAAGATGACGCTCCTTCACTTGTTTTAGCAATGAGTGCTAAAATTCCATATTCTTTTATCTCATCTTCATTAGTGTCATCCAACACTTTCCTTCTGCAATGTATGCTTTTCCTGGCTTCTTTTTCAGTAGAGCTTCATATTTGGCTTCAAGTTCCATATAATCTTTGTCTTTCTTGATTGCTTTTGGTTTTCTACACTCTGTAGCAAAGTGCCCTAGCTCATTACAATTGTAGCATCTAATTTTTGATCTTTCCACAGTTCCAGTTTTGTAACCATCTTTGAAACTGCTTTTAGGGCTTTGTCAAGTCCCTTCCTTCTCTTATGGCTGAAATTTTATGCTTTAAATGCTCTGGAAGGGTTAGCAAAAACTTCATGTTTTTCTCCTTGGTTTCATAGAATTTTTCATGCAGCTGAAGATCATTAATCAGTTTGTTAAACCTTTCAAAAACCACAGTTATGCCTTCATTCTGTTTAGACATAAAAGCTTCATATTGTGAAACCAAGAGTTGCCTTTGATTGTCTCTCACTTCTTCTGTGCCTTCACAGGGTATCTCAATAGTTTCCCAGATGTGTTTGGCAGAAGTTCAATTGACAATATTGTTATACATAGCAATGTCCAATGACTCTATTAGTATGAGCATTAGACTGTTATCAAGAGACACCTTTTCTTTCTCTATGTCAGTGTATTGAGAGGGGTCTTTTGGAATCCATGTTGCTGGTATTACATCTGAACCACTAGTTGTTTCAGGAACTAGTGTCACATGCATGAATGGTCTATTCTTCAATATCTTAGGATATATAGAGTTTGCAGCCCTTATGAACATCAATATTTTTCTTTTCTAAAGATTGTAGTTTTCTCTGTCAAATGGATGAATCTTGATACTGCTAAGTTTTTGTGAACTCATCTTGATCTTTGTACTGTTTGTATGTCAACAACCTGTGCTCTCATACCACTTGTTAGGAATGAGTTATAAGAAACTTTGTTAGACAGTATAAGTGTTGCAGAAGAGGGGGGGTTGAATGCAACTTGATAATTTATCACTTATTTTGCTAATAACAAACAAGAAGTAATAATATCAAGTTAAGAATGCAAACAACAGTAAGCAAACAAAAGACAAAAAACAAAAGGTGTTTTACTTCAAAAATTAATTTTATTAATTTTTGTTGCTATAACTAACTGGAAGATGTTTCCAGCTTCAATAGATACAATTATAAGAGAATTGCTAATGTTTCTATGCTTGAGAAAAGTTAAGTTCAGTTGCATAAGGGAAAGTGTTTGTGAGATATGTGTATTTATGCTAAAACACGTACCTCACTTACAAGTGTACTTTTCCTTGTTTCCTGGACAATACTTGAAATAGAAACTCCAATTTTTCTTCTCAAATGTCTTCATTCCATTTGTAGATAAAGTTGCTATGGGAGGATTTGACATTCTTGACTCCACGAGCAAGTTTCATCTTTTTGCTTACTTTTTCTCAAGTTGCAGTAGTAGACTTGACAGACTAGGTAGAGTTGTCAAGATCAATCAGTGAAAGAACTTTACCTAGTCTGCTTCTTGAAACAGACTGTCAGCTTCACCAAAAGGTTACTGTCAACCTTTAGCTTCTCTTTGGTGACGACATCTTTGATTCCGCATAATTTATTGTCAGGCTTGCCAGTCTTCTAAAACATGTTGTCGTCCAAAGGTACTGTCAACTATCGCGCCAAACATGCTGTCAACTATCCCCGGCAAAGCTACTGTCAGGAAACTTGTTGTCTTTGATTCTTCAATCTCCGCCAAGTTTACTGTCAAGGAATAATTGTTGTCAGTAAAACTTGTTGTCTTAGAATCTTCATTCTCCACCAAGTTTACTGTCACGGAATAGTTGCTATCGTCTGTTCCAAAAGGTGTTGTCACTTGAATATGCTGTCGCAGGCTTCAGTTTGTAGAATCTTACTGTCAATGATTTGATCCATGCTGTGCATGAACACTTTGTGAACTTCTACTTCATAGATCATTTATTACATTTGTAAAAGACACTAACTATTGATACTTACTGTCACCTACTTGACATTTTGTTCATCCTATTACAAGTGACATTTTAAACATACTGTCAATATGTATATGACAGTATGTTTTACTTAGTTAATTATTAATTAATCTAAGTAATTATTAGTTGATTACATTGATAGTACCACAATCCCTAACAATCTCCCCCAATTTGTTTTTATAATAAATAAATACAAATTTAAGGAAAATTGCATATGCTAACTCAACTAATAAAAAGCAGAAGTGTTTGTACAGAAAATAAACAAAATTTTAAGTACAGTCCTATCTCAAGTTGAGCTCCTCTAGACTGAGCAAATCTTCAATTTAGACTTGAGCTTCATTTTCACTTATTGTCTGCTGTCATCCTTCCACACAAACTTTCAAGAGCTTTCAGTTCCTTCTTCTCTTCATCTGTCTTGTCATGATCAGAGACACAATCTAAGACTAGCTTCACCATTCTGTAGGGAAGATCCTTCAAGTCCTTGTAGGTGTAGTAGTTCTCAGTTGGTCCTTTAGATATACACAGATACTTCATCCCAAACATGTCTTTGACAAATCTTTCTTTTATAGAGGAGAAAACCTGCTTCACTCTGAGTTTGTCTATGGCTTCATCTTCTTCTTCTCTTGATTCAATAATCTCCCAAACATTCTTGCTTAGATCTCTTTCAAATTCTAGGAATGAACCTGTAGTCAGTCTGAAGATCTTCCTCAAGTTTTCATTGTTGAGCACCCTGAAATTGACAGCCTTCACTACAATGCTATCAACAATGATTCTCAGGGGTCTAAAAAGGACTGGAGAAATATAGTTAGGCCTTCTAGCGAATTGATCATTCAGTATGGCAAGATTCATGTCAATCTCAGCCTCCTTTATCTGTTTAGTTATTTTCTCCAACTTTTTCTTGGTAGCTTCAACTTCACTTTCAAACTTACTTCTCTTCTCTCTTTCTTCCTTTTCCTTAGAGTTACAGATTTCCAGTGCTCTAATCTTTAGATCAAAAATTTCAAAGTTGGTGATGTTGAGCAGTTGCTTCTTGATGAGTTGAATGATATGAGGTTCATTCTCAGCTAATCTCTTTAAGTGATCAAATGTAATTTCTTCAGCTGATCCACTTGAGTTGTAGAAAATTATAATGTCAGGATTCCTGAGAAGACATTGTTGAGTCTTTTCATATTCAACCTTTTTCTCAAATTCCTTCTTCTTCTTAGCTTGAATTATCCTCATAACATTTGTCATGACACTTCTCTCCTCAGGATAAGGATACTCTTCCAACTGCTTCACCAGCTTTTTGAGAAGCTCCATGTTCTTTTCTTGCAAGGAATTCATACTCCAAAACTCCTTGATTCCATCTTCATTTGCAAACATCACTGTTAGGAATATATTCATTTGATGATGTACAAAATACTAGAACAGGGTCTATCATAGTCTATCTGTAATAAGTCTTTCTAGTCTCTGAAATGTATAATCAGAGTCTAGATAGTCAACATTCATGTTACTTGTACTTAGAAGAATTTCTGTAGAAAGTGAAACCAGAGTCTGCATGAAGATCAGAGTCTGGAAGGTGATCAGAGTCTATAGACTATCAGAGTCTATGATCTATCAGAGTCTACATGTGATCAGAGTCTGAAGATCATCAGAGTCTGAAGATTTCAGAGTCTATACAGTTAAAGTTAAATTTGGAAGAAGCTCACAGGAATGGAAAGTCTTCGAAGATCAAGATAAATATATTGCAGATATGTTATGGGGAAGAAAGAGAATTCTAGAAAGAAACTGTCAACTAATAATTAGGAATTATATTCCTATTGTAATTTATCTTTCTGTTATTAGTTGATAGGCAGCTCTCTATATAAACTCTATGTAACCTAATTGTAAAACTGTCGAAGCATAATTGTTTGAGTGAAATTTTGTGATAGCATAGAGATAGAGAGAGTTGCTGTGATAAACACAGAGAAGCTGCTAGGGTTTGTGTACATCCTAGGAGAGTTTGTCATTTACAAATCAATAATACAAACAGTACTTATTCACATCTTTGTGTTTGATCTTTGTTCTCAATTCATATCTGGTAATTCATATTGAGTTGATTTTAAATCAGGCAGAAAAGACACACAAGTATTCAACCCCCCCCCTTCTACTTGTGCAATTGGGAAAACAATCACCCCATTGGAGTATGCAATTGGCTCAGGTTCATCTTCTTCTACGAGGTCCAGGGGATGAGGTTTGAAGGAATCTATGAGTTCCAAGAATTTCCTGATTAATACTCCTCTAAAGACTTTAGTCTTTACATCTACATCTTTGACAATTATTAGCATCCTTCTCACCATGAAATAATCAGCTTCCTTCATATCATGTCCCATCACTGTAGATTCTCCAGTAGAGTAGAGAACATGGATGTTCTTTAGAGTGTTATGCTCAGTCCACTCAACAATAACTCTAGAAATTAATTCTGCCTTTGACTCAGCTATATTGTTGATGGTGGGTCTCCTGACATCAAGACATTCTTCATACAATTTCTCATTTGTCAGCTTCCAATTTTTTCTGTTAGGCTTCCTGTTAGAATGAGGCCTAGGCTTAGATCTCTCAGCTCTTGCCTTCCAGCGTCTTTTAGGAATTGAGACTTTCTTTGACAGTGATTCTGAAGTTACTGTCAATGAAGGTTTGACAGCATCTTTTATGACAGCAGGTTCCGTGACAACAGGTTCTGTGACAGTAGGTTCTGTGACAGTAGGGTCACCCTTATTACTCTTGACAGCATCTTTCTTATCATCTTCAAAACCTAGAACCAGTGTCTTCAAGACCTTCCCTTCAACACCATCTTTATACTTCTTCTCATCCTTCTCCTTATCTTCATCCACCTTATTTCCAGTTCTAGATGATCCTTCACCATTGTTATGTTGGCTGGAACTACCTGCACACCTCCATCAGGCTTTTCATTACCATCTTCATCCATTTTCTCCCGGGTTTTCTTGTCATTCTTTCTCAACTTCAAATCTTCAAGTCTTCTTAATTCTCCTTCCAACACCCTTAATACTTTCACTCTATCTTCATTGATGGGAATCTGCTTGAAATAGTCAAAAGCTTCTTTACAGATCTAGGCCTACACATGCTCACCCTTTCAAGATTCATAGATCTGTATTTTCCATCTGTGGAGCTACTGAATTTGATGCCCAATGGATCATGAGTTATTTCTAGCAATTTCTCAATTATCAGCTTCTGTAGTGTCCTCTTTAGATTTTCATTTAGCCATGACTTGTCTGTCTTGATTTTGAGTTTGATTGCTTCTATCACTGCAATTTCTTGTCTGCTCAGATAAGCCATGCTCACACACCAGCTGAGACCTCCTTCAGTTCTGACAGAGATTACCCACTTGTTGCTTTTAGACACCATCACAGCTGCTCCTACTGTTGACTGTCTCATTGAATCAGAAAATTTCTTGGGGTTTCTATTAGATGAGGCTCTTAGATCATTGATTCTTTTATTGAACTTGGCATCCTCAAAGACTCTACTGTTTTGATTTTCATCCACCATCAGAATTGCAGCCTGTTCATCATTAAAATATTCTTTCTTCTATTATCAAGTCATCACTTCCATCTAGAAAAAGTTTCTCCTTTCCTTTTCCTGCTACATGGACCACGGAATCCTTCTTCACTGCACCTTCCTTTATCACAACACCTTTCTCCTTAGATATATCCACCTTATCACCACCAAGCTTTGTAGCAATCTCAACAGCTACACTAGACAACAATGCTAGTTGACTCTCCCCCTGAGATGCAGCTTGAGTTGTCTCCTTATTGCTCCTATCTGTAAATATTTCAGCTTTATCACTTTTCTCCCCCTTAGTTGAGGTAGCATCTACAGGGTTTGAAAACTTTGCATGAAACTCTTGAAGCTTGTCAAATATGGCCTTGAACCCTTCATTCATTATTTGCTCCAGACTAGCCATCCTGTTAACCAACTTCACTTGATTTTTGCCAACAGTGTCCATATTCTTTGACAGATTTGAGACCTTGTGTGAAAGGAATTTCAACCTTGCATCAGCTTGTTTGGAGGATTTGGAGGTTGTGGTGGTTCTCACACTCTCTTGTTTTTTCCGAGTGATCTCATCACTCCTCACACTCTCAAGGCCTATTGCCTTAGAAATTGGGTTACTCTCTTTTATGTTCTGGCCATGCTCAAGGCCCTCTCCTTTTGCCAGGGTTTTTCCTTGGCCCTCTATTCTTTTTGACTCACTTCTCTCTTTTCTTTTTCTCTCTTTATTTTTCTCTCCCTCACTCAACCTAGGTGCAAGGGACTGAGCAGGTACACCTTGCACTGAAGATTTAGATTTTACCTTGAGGAATGTAGAGATGATAGCAGAATCATCATTATTGTTTTGTGGAGAAGATACAGCCATTGGAGAGTTGCTGTTTGGAATTTGAGTGTTGACAGCATCTTTGGAGAAGTTACTGTCAGGAGGATTGACAACAACTTTTGGTGAGTTGACAGCAACTGTGTCATTAACAGCTACATAGGCTGTGACATCAATCTCTTCCACCCTTTGAGTAGAAGGTTCTTGTGGATTGCTATGATCAGTTTCATTCAATTGTTGAAATAGTGCATCAACATTTTGATCTTCAATGTTGGCAAAGTGTAATGCACTATAATTGAATGAACTATGTTCCACATTTTCTAGCCCTACTGTGTGAGTATCTTCAAGTGTGGGCTCAGGTTGAGTGTGTTCAACCTATTGTGCAGACTCTTTACAAAATGCTATGGGAGACTGACCAATTTCAATAGATGCCTCCTATTGAGAGGAGACATTCAGAGATGAGTTTTGATCCCTTTTAAGAGATGTTCCCTTTTGAGAGGACACACCCTGGTTAACAAAGGTTGATACCCTTGCATTCTTTCTCCTAGGCTCACCAGGGCCCTCTGTGGGTTCTGTGTACAAACTACCAGCCTTATTTACTGCAACTTGTGCAGTTTCACCACCTACCTGTGGAATGGTTTCTAGCCTAGGATTATTGATTTTTCTCCTTTTAGAAGCCTGGTCCTTTTGAGAGGAACCAGATCCTTGGCTAACAGATTTTGAGACTCTTGAAGGCCGGACTCCTTCAAATGGTTTAGAGTGTGGGTTAGGAATGGAGAGGTCAACACCTTTCTCATCACTCAAGGAAAATACATGGTAGTCCCCAACAATTTTTAAATTCAAACTATTAATAGTAGAAAACATGAAATCAGTTATAAACAGACTCAATTCAGTGTTAAATGGTTTACTGGTTAACAAAGAATGAGTATTTTTCTTTAGTGTTGGGGACTCCATGCATTGAACACTATCTAAATTAATTATGCCTACTACAGAATTAATAATAACCATAAAGAATCTAGGATAATAAATTACCGGTTTCCTGGCTTCTTTCTTTCCCAGCACTAGTTTGAACAGAGGCATTAGGAGCTTTCCAACGTCAATTCTGTAATTGTACACCATGGAATGCACAATCCTCCTGATGTATGCTGGCACTTCATTCCAGCCACTTGTTTTGCTGGACATGGACCTTGAGACTGCATCCAGCATCATACTCCATTCTTTATTCATATATTTCCTGTCCATGCCTCCCGAAGGATACCATTCATCATCGTTTGCACTTAGCTTGGGTCCAGCATACCCAACCATCTTGAAGAACTTGGAGAGTTGGTCTTCAGTTACAGACTCCTCAAATAGCGAGCCTTCAACCTCTTCCACATTGAGAGCTTTATTTATGTGAGAGGAATCAATGGTGTAAGAGGTATCATTGATTTGAAAAGAGATAGTGCTAGCATTTTGCTCCACCTCACATACAGCAGAGGTCCAGAATTGAGACAATCTTGGTATTTCTAAATGAGGACTAGCGGTTAGGGCATAGGTAAGGTAAAAGTTGTTCATGAAGCCAACAAAGGTTTGAAGGCTTCACCAGCTTCACTAACAGAAGCCATTGTGGTTAAGTTGGTTTGGGCAAGAGAACAGATGATTTGGGGTCCAGACATGGTTAAGAATTTGAAGATTAAGAATTTAGGAATGGTTTAGAGAAGAAGCTGCAGAGAAAATAGAGAGTTTTTAGAGAGTTAGAGAGTGAAGAAATTAAGAGAGAAATAAAGTAAAGTGAAGAGAGAGAGAAATTTTAGCTGTGTTTATATATGATGTGAAAAAGGGACTGTCAAGAAAGAATTTTAAACGATTTTAAGTGACAGTTGTCTTCTAGTTCTATTCCTTGACAGTAACTTCTGCGCTAGAAATTTCAAACACTCTTGGCAGTAACATTAGCGGTTAAAGAATATATATAATAAATAAATAACCCCAATATTAACTCTTGACAGTATGTTATGCGGGGATTTTAGAAAACTATACTGTCAAGGGATACTAACAGTAAGTTCCAGTCCCGCATAGTATGATGTCAAGATTTCTCAATCTTATGACAGTAAGTTTCAAAGGATTTGACAGTAAGTTTTCAGTCTCGCGAAACATACTGTCAAGACTTCTCATCCGTTTGACAGTAAGTTGCAATCTCGCGAACTATACTATCAAAATTCCTCAAACATGTGACAATAAGTTTCACAGATTTTGACAGTAACTTATTACCATATGACAGTATGGATAAAACATACTGTCAAGAACCTTGATAGTACTTTTTATTAACCTCATATGAATTAAGTTACTTAAAAGTAAATTAGTTAACCTCTCAGTTAGATATCATCATGTCTTTCCACTGTGACAAAAATAAAAAACACCTCTAAAGGCCATTAATTAACAGTGAAAGTCAGCTAACTAAATTTCTGATCAACTAAACAGAATTACATTAACAGGTTAAATTTAATATACCCAATTCACTCACTAGCCTGTTGAATGTCTTTTCATCCGATGGTTTGGTGAAAATATCTGCAAGTTGCTTCTTTGTGGGCACATAGATTAGCTTGATTGTGCCTTCCTCCACATGCTCTCTAATGAAATGATGTCTGATGTCAATGTGCTTAGTTTTGGAATGTTGAACAGGATTCTCAGAAATTGCTATGGCACTAGTGTTGTCACAAAAGATAGGAATTCCTTGCAGTGTCAACCCATAGTCNCCACTAGTGTTGCCACAAAAGATAGGAATTCCTTGCAGAGTCAACCCATAGTCCAATAGCTGGTTCCTCATCCAAAGTAACTGAGCACAGCAACTACCAGCTGCTACATATCCAGCCTCTGCAGTTGAATTTGATACTGAATGTTGCTTCTTGCTAAACCATGAGACCAATCTTTCTCCCAAAAATTGACAGCTTCCTGTTGTACTCTTTCTGTCTATTCTGTACCCTGAATAGTCTGAGTCTGAATACCCAACTAAGTCAAAACCAGAATCCTTAGGATACCAAAGGCCCAAATTTTGAGTGCCTTTCACATATCTAAGAATTCTCTTTACTGCCATTAAATGTGACTCCCTTGGATCAGACTGTAACCTTGCACACAACCCTATTGCAAACATTATGTCAGGCCTGCTAGCTGTTAAGTAGAGGAGAGAGCCAATCATTCCTCTATACATTTTGTTGTCCACCTTCTTTGCTTTTGGATCCTTGTCAAGTTGAGTTGTTGTTGAGATTGGAGTTTTTGCAGGAGATGAGTCTTCCATATCAAATCTTTTCAANGGAGATCTTTGACATACTTAGTTTGGCAAATAAATATTCCATCTTCTTTTTGATAGACTTGAAGTCCAAGAAAGAATACCAATTCACCCATCATACTCATCTCATATTTGTTCTGCATCAACTCAGAGAATTTCTTGCATAAATCTTCATTTATTGAACCAAAGATGACGTCATCAACATATACTTGAACTAGAATGATATCCTTTCCATGCTTTTTATAGAAAAGAGTTTTATCCACAATCCCTCTTGTAAAGTTATAATCAAGAAGAAACTTGGAAAGAGTATCATACCAAGCCCTTGGTGCTTGCTTTAAGCCATACAATGCCTTTAGTAGTCTGTACACAAAGTTCTTCATTTTTTAGTCTTCAAAGCCTAGGAACTGTTCAACATACACTTCTTCTTCTATTTCTCCATTAAGAAAAGCATTCTTTACATCCATTTGAAAAACTTTGAAGTTGAATGCAGTAAAAGCCAAAAAGATTCTTATTGCCTCAAGTCTGGCAACATGAGCAAATGTTTCTTCATAATCAATCCCTTCCTGTTGACAGTAACCTTTTGCCACCAGCCTTGCTTTGTTTCTTGTGACAGTACCATAATCATCCATCTTATTCCTATAAACCCATTTGGTGCCTATTATTGATTTCTTCTTTGGTCTAGGCACCAATTCCCAAACACAGCTTCTTTCAAATTGATTAAGCTCTTCTTGCATGGCATTAATCCAATCTGGATCAGCCAAGGCCTCTTCTAGAGTTTTGGGTTTAGTGTGAGAAAGGAAACAAGAGTACATGCATTCATTAGCAACATTTCTTCTTGTTTTGACTCCAGTTCCTGGATCACCAATGATTAAATCATTAGTGTGATCTCTGTTCCATTTTGTTCCTCTTAGAGAATCACTAGAATCTTCAACAACTTGTTGATTGATAGCATCTTTTCCTCTTGCACTGTTGACAGCATCAATTTCTTCAAGTCCACTATTCATAGGAACATTCCCTGAAAAATCAGTTGTTTGAGCAGTTTCTTCATTTTCTTCAGGTTGGTTAGGAACAATTGTTGGACCAGAAATTGTGTGATCAACTCTTGGTGACTCCTCATCAATCTCTTCCAGATAGCCTTGATTTTCAAAGGCTAATGATTCTATTTCTTGACTTCCTTCAATTCCAGGAAATTTAGTTTCATCAAAGGCGACATTTACACTCTCCTCCATAGTTTTGTGATTAATGATGTAAACTCTGTATGCAGTCCTGTCAATGCCATACCCCATAAAGATTCCTTCAAGTGCTTTAGTGTCGAATTTTCCTTTGATTGCTTCTCCCCAGAAATAGGTAGAAAGTTTTGCTTCACTCAACATTGTTCTTGCAGCCTCAATAAGAGTCCTGTTTTTCCTTTCCACGACACCATTTTGTTGAGGTGTCCTTGGTGTAGAGAATTGTTGAGTGGTACCATTGTCTTTGCAGAAATCATTCAGATACTGTTTTTGAACTCAGTACCATTGTCACTTTTCAAAGTCTGCGCTTTGTACTGGGGATTCTTGTCAAGAACCTTTACCAAATCAATGATTTCTTGTGCAGCTTCATCCTTGGATGCTAAAAACCTTACCCAAGTGTATCTTGAGAAATCATCAACCATTACTTAGGCATATCTTTTTCTGGCCAGTGATTGCACATTCACAGGACCAAATAAGTCCATGTGGATTAGTTGAAATGCCTCATTGATTGAACCACTAGGAGTGCTTTTGTGAGTAGCTCTCTTTAACTTCCCTTTCTGGCAATCCTTACACAATCCTTCTTGACAGAATTCAAGTTAAGGCAGCCCTTTCACCAGTTCTCTCTTCATTAGATAATTCATTGCTTTGAAGTTCAAATGAGAGAGCTTCTTATGCCACAACCAACTTTCAGATGAGAAGCCTTACTGTAAAAACAGTAGACTTTATCTTTACTTACAGAGTCCAAGTTAGCTATGTAGAGGCTTCCTTTTCTTACTCCTTGAAGAGCTTCTTCTCCTGTCTTCTTCTTGACAATGGAGCATCTGTCTTGATCAAAACCAACCTTGAAACCATTTTCACAAAATTGAGTGACACTCAATAAATTATACTTCAATCCATTCACTAGAGCAATTTTCTCAATTTTTAAGTTTCCAACTTCCAGTATGCCATATCCCATTGTGAAACCAATGCTATTGTCACCAAAGGTTACATAAAGGCCAGCCATTTCCTTGAACTGTGATAGCAGGGCTTTATGGGTAGCTGTCATGTGTCCTGAGCATCCACTATCAATGATCCACATGATTCTTTTATTTTTCCTGTTGCCCTGCAAAGCAAATATTTCAAGTTGCTTTTGGTACCCAACTTTCATTGGGTCCATTTTGCTTAACTAGATCACAGTTTGAAGTTGATTCAGTTATAATTCTTTCTTTTGCTTTTAACAAGACTCGTGTAGCTACCCATTCAGTTTTGAATACTGGTTTGATAGCTTTGTTCTTGGGTGGCTTGTCCATCCTAACTTTAGGAGGACTTGGAGTCTTTGCCTTTTCAGTTTTAGCATTCTTATGCAGGCATTCTTGATTATTAGCAAAACGCATGTTAAAGCAAATACTCATCAAATTCATTTTACATGAAATGCAATCAAAGTCACCATAGTGAGTTACTTGTCTGTTCTTTAAAGGCATGCTGTGTAAGTTTCCATTAACAGAGGTAACATTCTTGACATTAGACTTGTTCTTGTTGCAGACATGAGTTAGATGATTAGAAGACCCACAATTATTACACAACTTTCTAGGAGCATTAGAAATATAATCATAATTGTTCTTCTTGTTAATTCCTAATTTTCCATTTCTATTTTTCTTGGTCTTTATGACAGTATGTTTAGAAGTTACTGTCATGCTGGTGTTGACAGTAGGTTTAGATGGAGTTGTCTTGATAGTAAGTTTGGATCTTACAGTCTTGACAACAGCTTCTGAACTTACTGTCTTGTCAGTGTTGACAGCATCTTTTAAATACAAGTTAATGTCAGAGTCAAAACTAACTGTCTTGGGGATTTTGACAGTATCTTTTACGTTAAGGGTCTTTATGACAGCATCATTGTCCTCATCATCTATCTCTTGTTTGATTACTAATACTTCCTCATCAATTTCAAATTTAGCCTTTTTAAACAATGGATTCTTAACTTTCTTTAGAATGGATGGTTTGACAGTATGTTTGACTTTTTCCTCTACAACATGTTTCTTTCCACTTTTCTTATCATACTTAAAACCTATACCTACCTTTTGATTTTCAAAATTATCATCATGGTATGATTTTAACAGAGAAAAAGAATTTTTATAGGACTTGATTTTTAGTTCATTCTCAGAAATCTGTTTTCTGAGAAATTCCGCAATCTGGGAAGCACAAACTACCTTGTTTTTAAGAATCTCAGTCTCTTGTTGTAAGGACTCAAAAGCATTCTGTTTAATTTCTAGTTTATGATTTTTAATTTTCAATAACTCATTAGCACTAGACAATTTAACTATCTTCTCATTAGCAGCTAGCATGCTAATATGAATATTGAAAATTTCAAAACTTAAACTCTCAACAGTTTTTTTATACTGAGATGTAGTCATATCAACAGTAGTAAGAATAGATACCTAACTTGATGAAGTGGATGAACCTTCTCCAAAGTTTGCCATGAGAGCAAGATTTACATATTCTTCTTCCTCTTCAACATCAGAGTCTTCCCAACACTTTCCTTCAGCCACAAAAGCCCTTCCTTGTTGCTTTTTGAGCAAGGCTTCATACTTTTCTTTGAGTTCCTCATAATCATTGTCATTTCTTCTCACTTGTTTTGGCTTCTTGCATTCTATTGCAAAATGCCCCATTTCACTGCAGTTGTACACCTTATCTTGGATCTATCCACCATACTTGTTTTGTATCCACCTTTGCCACTTCCTCCAGGTTTTGAAGTATTTAGATTGTTGAACCTGGAGCTTTGTCCTCTGGGTTTGAAAGCTTTGTTCTTCTTGAATCTCAGGTTGGAGAACTTCCTTGCCATGTAGGCCATTGTTTTATTTTCCATGTTGTCCAGTTCTTCCAAAGTGTAGAACTCATCCTCATCACCATCCTTGAGTTCCAGAGTTACACTTTCATCTTCATCTGTGATTTCTTCAATCTTGATTTGCTGTTGATGCTGAGATTCCTTGAGCTGCAACATCTGTGGATCCTGAGCAACTAGAACATTTGATGTGTTAGCCATTTTTCCTCTTTGACCAGCTTGAATGGCTCTCTTTTGTAGTAGCTCTAGCTTATAGGTTTTAAGTATGCCATATTAAGTTTCAAGAGAAACTTTTGATAAATCCCTTCCTTCTCTTATGGCAGAAACCTTGTGCTCTAGATGGTTAGGAAGTGTCAACATGAATTTCATGTTTAACTCCTTTTTGTCATAAAACTTTCCATACAGCTACAAGTCATTTATCAACCTGTTAAACCTTTCAAACATCTCAGTCAACCCTTTACATGGTTTAGCCATGAAAGCTTCATACTGAGACACTAGAATCTGTCTTTAATTTTCCTTCACCTCTTCTGTTCCTTCACAGAGTATCTCAATAGTTTCCCATATCTGTTTTGCACTGGTGCAGTTGACAATGTTGTTGTACATAACATTGTCAAGTGCCTCAATGATGATAAATTATAAGCAATCATCCAGAGATACTTTTTCCTTTTCAGTATCAGTGTACTTTGAAACCTTTTTATGAACCCAGTAGGCTGGTATTGTTTCACCATTTACTGTAGTTTCAGGTACATATGTTTGAGGAATGAAATGACCATTTTCAAGATTTCCAGGGTAAAGTGGGTTGGCTATTTTTATGAATAACATCATCTTTCGTTTCCAGAGGTTGTAGTGTTCTTTATCAAAGGTGGGTATTTTTATGCTGCTTACTTTCTGTACACTCATTTTTAGATCTTTTCAAGTTATGTATATCTAACCTGCTGCTCTGATACCAGTTGTTAGACAGTATGAGTGTTGTAGAAGGGGGGTTGAATGCAACTTGATAATTTATCACTTATTTTGCTAACAACAAACAAGAAGTAATAATATCAAGTTAAGAATGCAAACAACAGTAAGCAAACAAAAGACAAAAGGTGTTTTACTTCGAAAATTAATTTTATTAATTTTTGTTGCTACAACTGACTAGAAGATGTTTCCAGCTTCAATAGATACAATAACAAGAGAATTGCTAATGTTTCTATGCTTGAGAAAAGTTAAGCTCAGTTGCATAAGGGAAAGTGTTTGTGAGATATGTGTATTTATGCTAAAAACACATATCTCACTTACAAGTGTACTTTCCCTTATTTCCTGGACAATACTTGAAATAGAAACTCCACTTTTCCTTCTCAAATGTCTTCATTCTATTTGTAGATAAAGTTACTCTGGGAGGATTTGACATTCTTGACTCCACAAGCAAGCTTCATCTTTTTGCTTGATTTTTCTCAAGTTGCAGTAGTAGACTTGACAGACTAGGTAGAGTTGTCAAGATCAATCAGTGAAAGAACTTTACCTAGTCTCCTTCTTGAAACAGACTGTTAGCTTCACCAAAAGGTTACTGTCAACCTTTAGCTTTTCTTTGGTGATAGCATCTTTGATTCCGCATTTTTTACTGTCAGGCTTGCCAGTCTTCTAAAACATGCTGTCGTCCAAAGGTACTGTCAACTATCCCACCAAACATGCTGTCAACTATCGCCGCCAAAGCTACTGTTAGGAAACTTGTTGTCTTCGATTCTTCAATCTCCGCCAAGTTTACTATCAAGGAATAGTTGCTGTCAGTAAAACTTGTTGTCTTAGAATCTTCATTCTCCGCCAAGTTTATTGTCACGGAATAGTTGCTGTCGTCTGTTCCAAAAGGTGTTGTCACTTGAATATGTTGTCGTAGGCTTCAGTTTGTAGAATGTTACTGTCAATGATTTGATCCATGCTGTGCATGAACACTTTGTGAACTTATACTTCATAGATCATTTATTACATTTGTACAAGACATTAACTATTGATACTTATTGTCACCTACCTGACATTTTGTTCATCCTATTACAAGTGACATTTTAAACATACTGTCAATATGTATATGACAATATGTTTTACTTAGTTAATTATTAATTAATCTAAGTAATTATTAGTTGATTACATTGATAGTACCACAATCCCTAACAAACTTATACAGAGGGGGGTGAATGTATAAGTTGAATTCTTTTTAAATTTTGTTTGAATGATTGGTTGACTCTTAGTAGCTTAGCTTGAATGTGAAATTTTATATGAGATGTGGAAATGAAGAATTTAGAATACACACAAGTAAACTTTAAATCTAAATTTTATTTAGAATGAAATTTCTACAAGTCTTAAATTCAAGAGTGAATTTCAGCTTCTTGTTCTTGAGAGAAAAGAAGGAATTAAATCAATATCTTACTATTCAACACACTAGACTTGTGAAGCTGAGCACTTTCTAAATAGACAACATGTCTTACCAGCACATGCTTTCACAAACTAGTTACTATAACTAGAAATAGATAAGAAGAACTTTATATTTTACACAATCCATTTCTAGCTAAGTCTTTTGATTCGATAGTCTATTGCTTTCTGCATTTTATCTCTGTCTCTTGTTCTTTCTTCAAGCTTCCTTGTAGACTTGTAATTATCATTCACAGGTTTGACTAACCTTGATCATGAAAATACTTATATAACTTGTCTGTTGCTTCTGCACAGTTCCTTGAAACTAGCCCATTTGAAGTAGTCGATTACTCATGATCTCTAACTCGTCGAGAAGTCATGATGTAGACTTCTCGGTTGATTGTTTCTAAGACTTCTCGATTAGTTACCTTTGATACTTCTTGATTAATCTTGCTTTGAGACTTCTCGATTAGCCTTGTTTTGAGACTTCTCGATTAGTTTTGTTTTGAGACTTCTCGATTGGCCACTCTTTAGATTTTACGGTCAGGCTAGTTCCTTAGACTTCACGATCACTTTAAACAGCCAACTTCTCGATATGATATTTCTGAACTTCTCGATTGAGTATAACTTATTGACTTCTCAAATGATTCATGTAGGCTTTGCTATACAAGTTTCTGAGACTTCTCGACCAGTTCACTTTGCAGACTTCTCGACTGGATGTTTTTGCCTTAGAAGAATTTCCAACTTGAATTTTTTATTTGTTGAGGCCTTATTCTTCCTGATGCATGATCAATCATACTTGAATCTTCTATCAGAATATTATTCTTTGTGACCACTATTTATACTTGGAATTACAACACATAATATTTCTAACTATAAATTTACAGGATAAAGATTTAGATCACANTACTTGGAATTACAACACATAATATTTCTAACTATAAATTTACAGGATAAAGATTTAGATCACAATACATATACAAGAAGTTCTACAAGTGTTACATATTCAGTACAAGTAATGACATTCAACAAAGGCAGGCTTGACTAGATCCAACATCACAGATATGCGTCGTAGAAACTTATCAAGAAAGTTACATCATATTGATAAAAATCACGTATTCACTGAAAAACCATGATCACATACCGTACTTCTAAAGCATATATGTGTCTCACATGTGAAACGTATATGACAAGGCCTATTTGTAATAAGTAGATGACAACTCAACTCAAGTAAGAAAATGAAGT